>PVIU01009379.1:43992-76974 GCA_004026605.1 Ondatra zibethicus
CCCTCCCTCCCTCCCTCCCTCCTTCCTTCCTTCCTTCCTTCCTTCCTTCCTTCCTTCCTTCCTTCCTTCCTTCCTTGCCTCTGATGGCTTCCCATTCCTTAGATCTGACTCTTTGAAGAAGTTCCTTAGGGCTTCAAGGCACCTGAGTTCTTATAGACTGTCACTTTAAAATCTTTTTTTAAATGAAGGTGGCTTAAGGCAGTTTCCAAGGTTTGCAATGAAGAGCGCCCGTGAAGAGGAGGAGCTTACGTGGTAGCACATGCGCACTGGGCCCAGCAGGGCAGCTGTGGGATGGCTTCTTGTCCTCCCATAATAATCTCATAGCTGAGTGTGCCTCCCTCTTGTCACCCAGCAAGGACTCAAAAGTAACCAGAGAGTCTGACATTCTAATGGAGTTGCGGCACAGTGATGGAGCAGCACGGTACAGAAACAATGGAGTTCGGTTTCCAAGCAACAAATAGCACCCTCAAGGGCCCC
This sequence comes from Ondatra zibethicus, assembly GCA_004026605.1. Classification (NCBI taxonomy): domain Eukaryota; kingdom Metazoa; phylum Chordata; class Mammalia; order Rodentia; family Cricetidae; genus Ondatra; species Ondatra zibethicus. The sequence continues at coordinate 44,470 of PVIU01009379.1, forward strand.
TCTCTATTTTCTTGCTAGTTTTTTCTTTATGTATGACTTTGTTTCTGTGGAGGGCACGCAGGGCTGTCTTGGCACAGCAGACACGAGCAGAGCCATGGTGGATTTCTCACGCTCAGTCATCCTTTCCCCGGGAGAGGGTTCTGTATGATCCTGACCGTCTGGGCCCACAGGGCACTTGGCCTTTGAGGAGAGTGGACACTTCAGTGCTAAATAAGAGTTCAGAGATTTTTGACTTTATTATGGGCAAACATTGCTTCTCATTTGTGTGCCCCCAGAGTCTAGCACAGTGACCAGGGCTTAATAGGCTCTCTGTCAAACTTTTTCTGAGTAAATTACTAAGTAGCTTTTCCTTACTGGCAATTTAAAAGACACCCATACAAAAAAAAAAAAAACAAAAAACCCCAAAAAACTGGAACATAAAACTTTCCAGCAAGACACATTGAGTCATATAAGTCGAGCGTGCAAACGGATGGGTGTCTGATAAACCCTCCAGGGCAACAGCTGTGATGATCGTGCCCACACTATACAATATCCTAACCCAAGGCGGGGTTTCCCAAGTACAGGGAGAACAGGTAGGATATTGGATCTCCATGTCATTTGCAAAGACACACAGCTCCAGATTGTGATTTAATTTTGCAGGAAAAACAGCAAGCCCTTGCCACCAGGCCACGCATCACTCCTGCTGACTTCCCCAGTGGGGATGACTTCATGATTTCTCAGAGGCATCTCCTTATCTCCCTTGTCAGAGGAGCATTTGTGTTTTCATATGAAATTTAAAGGCCAGAAACATTTGCTCCCCATCCAACTGTGGCGTTTCAAATTGGGTAGAGACGGCAATCTCTTGGTTGAGCACAAGCCATTTTTGTGGTGACTTGGATGCTTAGAAAACTAATGTAGCTCAAAGACAAAGAAGTGGAGAGGAGAGAAGAGAGATGGGATGAAGAAGGGAAAGTGGAAGGGATGAAGAGAGGGTGGGTACTTGGACACCAACCTCTCCCTACTCCAGAGAATGGCATATGAGCGGGCATGCCCCTTCTGTCTTGTCTTTGTGGATCTTGCTTCTCCTACAACCTGCACCTCAGAATGCAGCCAGTAGGCATAAAAGAGTACTTATCTCCCTTTATTGGAGCTCTTTCCCCTAAGAAGTTGTTGCTACTTTGTGGTCCTTTTTGGGAAGGCATGGTGGCTATGCACCATAATGTCTGGTTCCTGCACCCATTTGAAACTCCAGGCTGGTCAAGCTGGTTTCTTGTTTGCCTCTGGACCCGAGAGACTGCTCTCGCCTAACACTGCCTGGTCCTTGCCTGGACTCTGAGTCACGGGCCTGAAACTGAGTAGAGCATTGGGTTCTTTATGTGCAGCTCAGTGTTTGGCTAAGGTTCCTCGTCAGAGCCCTCTCAACTCAGGTAACTCTCTCAGCAGTGAGCATACACATGTGTATGCTTAGAACATATGCACAAAGACATATTCCATTCCCAATGTGTGAACACAGAGATGCACTCCCCTCAAAAGTTCTGTTCAGAGCATGAAAGCATGTGGCAGCGATTTCTCCATGCCCTGTCTCTCACCTACTTAAAGCACGGCTCACCGGGCTCACCGGGCCTCTTGCTGCTTCCACTCCTCCCAGCCCAGACCTCCAGGAAGGCCCCTGCCGTTTCGCTTTGGGGTGATGGTGTCGGGTAGAGTCACGCCCACTCTGCAGTCAAATGGCATGGGCACATGTCAGCTCTGTCACTGCTGTGTAATCATGGGGAAAGGACCTGATATTTTTGTGACTCAGTTTCCTAACTTATAATGTAGATATTAATAATGATGCCCACATTATGAGATGACATATGCAAATCTCTTAGTAAACTGCCTTGCTCAGTAGAAGACAGCTGTTAGCATTAATTGTTCAGTTTGTCTTCTCAGCCATCCACACAGAGGCTGACTTTTCTATGTCCCTCTATTTTTAGAGGCTGAGGAGAAACTGGCAGGGGCACGCACTTCTGTCAGGCAGTAGGCATCTTACACCTGTTTGTTGAGTTAAATGGTTGACTCCCATGTCCTATTGATTAAGTCTGTGTGGGTACAGTTCTCTGGAACCAGAAGCTGAAGCTCAAACAACCGTTTTCTAGCTGTGTGGCCTGGGGCAAATTAATCACACTTTCTGTGTTTTAGTTTATTCTCAGGTAAAATAGTAACAATGGACATACCTCGTTTGTAGGGAAGTTGTGAAGATTGAAAGATGATCCAGTTTCATGGTGCCTTGAATACGCAAAGCAGGTCTCAGTAAATGTTAGCTAGGATTCTCATCTCAGTACGAGCATTACTATATTTTTTATTTAAGACTCGTCTTAAATATCGCCACAGCCCTTTCCAGTCATTCCAGCTGGGAGTAATCTCATTCCTTATTGGGTTATTCAGAATGACTGGTAAAGGCTGAGTGTGATCCAGGCAGCGTGTTAGACGCCGCTGTGCGATGCTGAGGAAATCAGGCATGATCCCACCTCCGTGGAAGTTGCAGTTTGAGGAAGGACCAAGCCTCAACGTTCTGAACACATAGATGGAGAACAAGGCTGGCAGAGCAGGTGTCCTGGGTTAGCTTTCAGAGGGATACACGTGCCATTGGCTGGAACAAGATGACGTGCTGCACTGGACTGAGCTTTCAGCAAAGGCGAGCTTTCTCTGGCTGGCTCAGTTTATCGTGATCCTTCTCCTGATGCCAGCAGCTCCCCCTGTACCATTGAGCAAACTTCTTGGGGAAGACAGGGGTGGGGTGGTGGGGAGTTGCTTGAAGGCAGGGGTGTGTATGGGGAGACGGGAAATCGCAGGTCTCAGTCCTGGTCCTCTTAAAGGGTGAGGAGATTGCAGCAGAGAGCAGAAGACCTGAGGCTGGCATGCTGGAGGGCGGGAGGGCCCCAGTCGTGGTTACTGAGACCAAGCTCCAGTGCATGGGACAGAAGCCCTTTGCATGCAGGCTGTCTTGTATGGAGACCTGTCTTGCTGAAGTCACTGTGAGAAGGTGGAATTAAGTAGTTTTAAATAACTGACCAGATCAGACAGGGCATTTATTCAGTTTTTCCAGAAGATTCTTATTGAAACCCACTGTGTGCCAGGTTTCCTCCTAGGAGCCGGGATCTAGAATGGGTATGGAAGATAACCAATGTCTAGTTGTAGTATGTCCCCCATGATCTCAGTCTACATGTTATTCGCGTGGCAATGATAGCTGGAACTGCTTTGCAAAGTTGTGGCGAGGACTTCAGTGCCTGACATGCTGTCCCTATTCGCTTAGCTTTACTGTCTTCCGTCAGTGCACCCTTTGGAGTCAAATAATCCCCCTGTGTGTGGAGGGCAGAGTGCAACACAGATCGTTAGTTCACACTTGTTGCCCTTAAGTGGACTTCAAAATAAAACAAAAGCAATCATCTGAACTTTATAACTTTTCATCCATTAAAGATTCAATTAACTTTCATTTTAAAATAAATGTTGGATGTTATTCATTGCAGGAGAAAGGTGAATGTATCTTATCGAAGTTAAGAGAATCAGCCTCTCCCAGGAATGAACTCCCTGGCTGGCTTGCTAGGCGTCTTGTTCTTACTGGGTAACTCTTTGCTGGCCTCTTGAGAGCATCTGCTGTCCATCTGATCGTCCTTCTTGCCCTCAAGAATGTTTCTGTTCTCAAGCTGCTTTTTCTCTCTCTGTTGTTCTATCTTCACTAAATATGTATTTAACCATAACAATTAATGTGACATTAAAACGTTTATATGATTATTCCATCAATATCCTGTCAGTTGCCTTCCCACATTATCAATATGATCTTGATATTCATTTTTCTTAATAAGTAGATGCACGATGTGCACTTTTACTGCTGTATATATGTGCACACACACACACCACGAGGCATCTATTCACTGATGATGTGAGGTGGTTTCTGATTATTGCTCTTTCCAACACTGCTTTTCTTGACCACACTTCTTTTTATTTCCTTGTGTAATAAGATGTGTTTTTAGAAGTGGAATTGCTGGGTCATGAAGGATATGGACAGTTTAAATACTGATGGTGGACCATCAGTTTGTAACCATTGGCGCTAATGATTTTACCAGTGGGCATGCCTTTAGTCCCTACTTTATCCTTCTTGTTCAGTATTTCCGCACCCTTCTGCATGTAGTTTTTTGTCTTTTGAAAGAACGAATGTTAAGAAATGTCTACTTTTTCTCAGCCCCTCCCCAGCTCTCCAACCAGCTGCACTCTGCTTTCGCTCTGCAGGATGAATCCCGACAGGACCTGGTTACATGACAGCCTGCAGCAGGCTGGTCTCATGGAATGGTAGATGATGCTGGCTAAGGGTTTCTTAATGGGAATGAAGTGTGCTCAGCGGGAGCCTGACGAGAAGGAGGGGTCTTAAGGGGATGCAGCTGGAGGGGTTGTCCATCTGGATCCTGCAGGCCTCTGGGTGCTGGGAGGTTATTCTTAGTCCTCTTTTCTTCAGTCTTTATTTTCTCTTAATCAGGGCTCTCTTGATTGTGCAATTGGCAGCCCCCTTACTTCTGGAAAGCAATGATTTTCCATATAGTAATTCTTTCCCTCTTTAGGCTTCCCACGGTGGGTGGGCGGCTCCTTTCGCACTCACATTTTGCACATTGCCTCCCACCCAGCTCCTCCCTTGAGTATTTTTGTGGCTGATGGATACCTATTATGTGTGCTGGGTATTTGGTCCCCATCTCCTTGTTTGTTTACAAAGCTTCGCCACACCACTCTCTGCTAATTTTTTTCTCAGTAACATCTCACAGGAGGATGTTTGCCGCCCTTCCTTCTGCCTCTGCCTGTGTCCTGAATTCTGCTGGATTAATTTAACTTGAGCCTGAAGAGGCAGCAGAGCCGAGGGCAGGTGGCTGAAATGCAGTCTTTGGCTCCTGCGCCAGCAGTCACAGTCAGCACCGTGTCGATGCCCCGTCCGTGTTTAACAAGCCTTTCCACAGTTCAGTCCGTTTGCAGAGCAGCAGAGACCAGCGCTGAGGCTCAGCTTCACTGGGAGGATGGAGGGTGTGAAACCCCCTCCCTAACTTTCCTTTCAGCCCATGCAGGGATCATGCATGTCTTCAGGGGGCAGTAGCTAATTGTAAAAGCCCATTGGAGTCAACTGTACTAAGGATTAGTAAGGACTGTGGGCTTGGCTAAATTGTAAACCTTGCCATAGTTTGGATGTTCAAGGCCCCCTAAAGGCCAGCAGTAAAGGCCTAGAAACTGACTGTGAGATGGACAGGCTCCCAAGAGACTCGTGTTTGTGCCAGTGGCAGGTGGGCCAGGTCTTCAGGAGGTGGAGCCTGATAGGAGGTCCTTTGATACTTAGGGCAGGCCACAGAAGGGATGGAGAGACACTGGTCTCTCAATTCTGGCTCTGATGTTAGCTGCTTTATCTCTGACTCCTGCTCCCATCAGGATATGAAGCCTTGCTGGAGGCCCGCGGAAAAGGAGACCACCTCCATCATGGACCACAGGCCCCCAGATGACTTAGTTATATTATTATAGTGACAGACAGCTAACTAATACAAGATTTAAAAGGCAACGAGAAGAAAGCAAACACATTCGTGTTATCTTCTTGGTTGTTGTTGGGAAATGGAGACCATTAGCGTGGCGTTCACGATGCGTGCCCTGCATTCCAGCCATAGCACTGTCTTGATTGTGGTAAGCCTGTGCACGAGGGGATATATTACAGGTAAGCCAATGCTTCCATTGCTTTTGGAATAGAACAAGTTGCAGAATAGTATTATAGTCCCAGGCATGTATGAACCCCTGGCCAACCCATAACCTCTCCTTCCTCGTTTTCAACGCATGGTATTCAGGGTCATTGTGGTGGCTTGAAAGAAAATGGCCTTCAAAGGGAGTGGCACTATTGGGAGGTGTGGCTTTGTTGGAGTGGGTGTGGCCTTGTTGGAAAAAGTATGTCACTGTGGAGGTGGGCTTTGAGGTCTCATATATGCTCAAGATACCATCTGGTGTCTTAGACCACTTCCTGTTGCTTGCAAGTCAAGATGCAGGACTCTTAGTCTGTCTCCAGCACCATGTCTGCCTGCATGCCACCATGTCACGCCATGCTGATAATGGACTGAACGTCTGAAAATGTAAGTCACCCCAATTTAGTGATTTTCCTTGATAAGAGTTGCCGGGGTCATGGTGTCTCTTCACAGCAGTAGAAACCCTAACTAAGGCAGTGATTATGAGAGAGACATCCCTAATACCCTCACTTACATCCTGAAGCAAAGGCTTTGCTCTTTCTCTACTTCTAGCCCATTTGAAACACTGGAAGCTGCTGCCCAGGTCTGTATTCTGATAGAGGCACAGTGACAGGTACAGACCCCAAGTTAATCTTCTTACTCAGGGCTAGGAGAGGAGCTGTGGCTCATGCCTTTGAGGAACGAAGCCTCGGTCCCTTGGAAATGTGGCCCCGGGAAGACCACAGCTTTGGACAGTCGTCCGCACACCTATGCCTATGGAGGAGTTAGGAGGAGAGTTGGTCTCGTCTCCACCAGGACAAGCTGGGCTGCTGTGGGAGCAGCAAGGCTTGTGCAGAAATAAAGCAGTGGCGATGGGTGGGTCCTGAGAGCGCAGCTCTGCTCTCCAGAGCCGATGTTAGACCGTTCCACAGCCTTGCCTCTGTAAAAGGCTCATAACCGCAGGAGGCGTGGCCAGGATGGACAGATAAAGCCCGGGAATTGCTTAGGAAAGGTGATTCTTGTTGCTTTTGTGTAGGTTCTGCCCCGTTACAAGACTTCAGCTGCTCGTTTTGCTGTGACCTAAGGAAGCCTTCCAATGCTGGCAGAAAGAATATGGAGAAAGTATTTGCAGAACGAGAAGCAATAAGATGCTGCCAGTTTCCCCTCTTCAGAACTTGCTACTCACTCAGACTCCCTGACTCCACCTTTTCTGTGCAGTTCCATTCCCTCAGATGGCCCCTGGAGCCAGAAGCCTGGGCAAGCCCATCGGGACTCTGGTAGATAGGATTTGGCTCTCAAATATGCTTTTGGTGAGGTGCAATTATGATTTCTCTCTCTCTCTCTGCATTTTCATTTAACTGGCATTCAGCTGGAACCTGTATTACATTATTATTTTCTCATTTGTCCTCATGTGTCTTCTTGTGGGACAGAAAAATTGAAAAGGTAGATCCTTTCCTTCAAACACATCCTTGCTGTCCCTCCTCCCTCCTCAACTTTTACAGTTCATTTTCTGCAGGGTGTTTTACATATGGAAACAGTTCATTCAGTTACATGGTTAATGTAAGGCTACTGTGTGTGTATGTGGCTGTTTGTGTGACGGTGTGTGTGTAGCCATACTTACCTGTCCATGAGAGCTGAGGCCAGAGGATGACTCTTTGGATGATGTCCTCTACTGCTCTCCACGTTATTTTTTATAAAACGGGCTCTTTCCCTGACCTGTAGTTCACTGATCCAGTTGACCTGGCTGGCCCTGGTATCTTCCTGTCTCTGCCCTGCTCTCTGGCATTGAGGTTACAGGTATGTGCCCCCATGCCTGGTTTTTATATGGATGTTAAGGATCTGAACTTCATGCTTGTGCAGCCATCTCCCCGATGAACTGTGTGTATGAGGTGTGTGTGTGTGTGTGTGTGTGTGTGTGTGTGTGTGCGTGCGTGTGCAGGTGCCTGCAGAGCACAGAGGAAGGCATCAGATCCCTTGGTGCTGGAGTTACAGGCAGCTGTAAGCTCCTTGATATGAATGCTGGGAACTGAATCCTCTGGAAGGGATACAAGCGCCTTTACCTGAGCTGTCACTGCAGCCCCCAGTATGAGGTCCTTCTGGATGTGCAGAAGTAGAACTAAGAGACGATGTGATATACTTACAAACTCCACACAGCAGTTTACCCACGGTGTTTCTGTATAGTCGACAGAGTAAGAGACCTGGGAGGAAACAGGGTAATTCTCAATATAGCTACTTGGATATGCCCTTGGGGATTTGTAGTCTCTCTCTCTCTCTGTCTGTCTCTCTCTCTTTCTCACACACACACACACACACACACACACACACACACACACACACACACACACACACACTGTGTGTGTCTTTCTTCCTCCTCCCCATCTCTCTCTCTCTCTCTCTCTGTCTCCATCTTCGTTTCTTCCTTCTTTCTCTTCCCCAGTCCCCTCTTTTTCTTTGTACATCCGTGTCTGTTCCTCCTGGCTAGTCCTGAGGAAGAACTTGGTGGATGAAGAGAGGTACCTAGAGCGTTATAGAACCCAGAATGCACTTCTGGCTTGGCCATCTCCTCTCTGAGTAGCCTTCATCCCTCTGGCTCAGCTTCCTTGCGCATAAATAAGATTGGGGCTCCACCCCTGAGACTAAAGCTCTCTAAATTACTTGGTGGAGTCTATCTCTGCCAAGCTGGTCCCCGACAGGCCTCGGAAGCCAGTTACTTGGAGAATTCCCAAATCAGATAGATGGCTTGCAGGAAAACTGGGAATCCATTGTACTCCAGAGCGGCCCAGCAGCCGCAGCAGACACTGGTGCTTCTGGCTGCTTCCCGAGGAGCCACCAGCCAGCCCAGAGCAGAGACTGGCCAGGGAAGAGGATGGACGTGTTGGACAGGCTAGCACGACTCTAAACAGAGCATGCGGGAAATACCCATGTCCTGGAGAAGAGGTCACTTAGTGGTGCAGTTGCAAAGTTATTCAAACTTGGTTCTGAATGCTGCCCCTGCCACCAACCCTGACCTTGGGCAGGTTCCCTTGCAGCATCTCTAGTTCCTAGATCTACAACTGCAGTAAGGAGCAAGGTCCCCAGCCCACCAGCACCACAGGTATTTGGAAATCCTAGCAGATGTCAGTAGCAGGTGTGATCTTGTGTCCTTCACTGCCAGGAGTCTCGGGGGATCCGGCCTGGGCCTATCCCGATGCCCGGGAAGCCCAGGCTCCAGGCCACCGTTCTTTCCATGCCAAGCAGCTTGGTTCTGAGATGCGCCAACTGGGATGTGATTAAATTTCTGGTTGAGGAGCGCTTCACATTGTGGTCAGAACAGGAGGCGGCAGTGTTTATCATCAGCTGCTTGGAGCCAAACTGCCCTTTGGCTGGTCTCCCCAACTCTTTGCTCTGGCCCCCTGTCTTTGGGTCTCGGCCAGAAGGGGGAAACAAAGAAGTGCACCCCTTCTCCCCAGTCCCGAGAGAAGGTGCTATGAAGCAGGAAGAGCCTGGTTGCCTCTCAGAGCAAACTGCAAAAAACTGCCCTACCCACCTAGGGGGGCTGTAGCCCCCGTCCTGGAAGCCTAATCCTTGCTCACTCAGGCAGGTCTGCTTTCTTGGCAAAGCTGGGCTGGCAACTCAGGGCAGTCTCTTTCCCCATCCTTTGTTCAGAAAGTGCCCTGCTGGGATTTTCCAGTGTCCACCTGGTTAAAAGAAAATAAAACAAAATCAAGGAGGCCAAGGATTAAACTGTCCTCTCTCTCTCTGTCTCTCTGTCTCTCTCTCTCTCTCTGTCTCTCTCTGTGTCTGTCTCTTTGTTTCTCTGTCTGTCTCTCTCTGTCTCTGTCCCCCCCCCAGGGGCGAGGGGAATCACATGACTGCGAGTAACTGATTTAGCCAAGTGGCAGCAACTCCAGAGTTTGCTGCAGAGCCGCCCCCTCCCGGCGAGAGCGCTGACGTCACGGAAAAGCCCCGTCGCGGGGACGCCGAGCACTATAAACCGCGGCCAGCAGCGGTGGCTTTAGGAGGCAGCACAGCCAGCGGATACCACACCGCCTCGGCTTGCGGAGCCAGCATCGCAGGCATCAGGCATTGCAGCAGGCAGCAGGCTTTGTGCCGACCGACGGCAGACGTCCACCCAGCGGCCCGGTGCAACCGAGTAAGAGGACATCGCCAAGGGGCAGTCCCGGTAGGAGTCGCGGTGGGGAGGGGCGTGCCTGGTCCCTGAACTTTTTAAGTTGGGAAGGGAGCCCCTAGGCGGTGAGGTCTGTCCTGGGGGTACTGCCATGGGAGAAAGAAGTTCAGGTGCAAAGGATGCGCTTCTCATGGGGGTTCCTTAATTCGGTTCCGGAGGAGAGTCACCTTACCGAGTAGGTGGCCAGGCGCCCAGTTCGCCAACCGTTTGTATGACTTAAAAAAGAAACTGGCTGGTTCTGGCTAGTGGCTTAGGAGTTGCGGTGTGGAGTAGGGAGTGTAAGCTCTGTGCGAGCCTCGCGCTTCTGTGTTCTCTCGGGTAGTCTTGGCGGAACAGACTGCCCTGACAGGCGAGGAAATCTTGCAAGGAGAAAGTTGTAGGAAGTTGTTGAGTGTCTTTTCGCTGAGTCTTTGACCTTCTTTACTTCAAGAAGGTGAAACTAATTAAATAGATGAGCTAATTAAATAGATCTTGGAGTGGGCGAGGTTCGTTAAGAATGAAGCACTTTCTGCTTAAGTTTGATGTGTTCAAATGTGAGCAGGTTCTGGCCGCGTCAGAAGGACGAGGTTCAGGGCTAGTATGCTAAACAGTATCCATGAGCAAGGGGGCAGAGGTAAGGCATAAACCTCAAACAGAAGCCGCCCCACTCCCCAAATAATGTTCTCTTCAGGCAGCTGGAGAACATCAGGGCAACTTTACTAAACATGGAAGTTCCCCCAAAGTGCCTGTCCAGCTCAGCCAGGGGAGTGATGTCATTGCCACGTGTTTCCCACTGAGGCACAAAAGCCTGCAAGATGCTGGTGCGATTAAGAACCATGTTTAGACAAGAGCAGCTAACCCTGGCCAGCTGGTCCCCATGGCGCAGACTTGTTGCCGATGGTAAAGCCATTTCTGAAGGCAGTGGGTTCTTCCAGCTGCCTCTGCGCCAGCTCCCAGTGGGATTTTCAAAGTTACTTTAAGGATGGAGGAAGCTTATGGGCAGTTGGTGATGCTATTGGAACCGCAAATGACAGCCTACTTGAGAAACCAGTTTCTCTCTCTCTCTCTCTCTGTAGCTGAAAATTTTGCTTGCTAGGTACGGTCTTGGTAACTGTTTCATTGGTGTTCCTTATAGTAAGAATGATTAGTTCTTACCCATCAAATGAAATACCACCGACAAGGACTGTGTTTGCACCCCCTTTGCAAACTAGTTTGCACTAGTTCATCCTTACTAATATTGGCATCTTGTCTGCTTGGCTTCCTAGGACACCACAATGACTCTGAATAATGTCACCATGCGCCAGGGCACTGTGGGCATGCAGCCACAACAGCGCTGGAGCATCCCTGCTGATGGCAGGCATCTGATGGTCCAGAAGGATCCCCACCCTTGCAACCTCCGCTACGGCCACTCCACCGCTCCTGAAGACCATTGCCGGCAAAGCTGGTCCTCTGACTCCACGGACTCCGTCATCTCCTCTGAGTCAGGAAGCACCTACTACCGAGTGGTGCTTATAGGGGAGCAAGGGGTGGGCAAGTCTACCTTGGCCAACATCTTTGCAGGTGTGCATGACAGCATGGACAGCGACTGTGAGGTCCTGGGAGGTAGGTGGCCCAGCCCTGGTGGACATCTGTCTTGTAAGCTGGAAAAGCAAAAGTGCTTGGGTCATTGTTTTCTGCAGAATTGGAAGCCAGGCATAATGATACGCACTTGTGATCCCAGCTCTGGGAAGGAGGAGGCAGAAGGACTAGGAATTCAAGGCCACCTTCAGCTATGTAGTGAGGTTGAGGCTAACCTGGGCTATCTGTTGCTGCCGCAAAAAATAATAAATCAAAACAAAATGTATCTTCAGAATTAGGAGAAATGAATGCCTTCTTGATACTGAGATGGGTGGTCAAGGTCAACCCCCAGTCCTTGACACTGAGATGGGTGGTCAAGGTCAATCCCCAGTCCTTGACACTGAGATGGGTGGTCAAAGTCAACCCCCAGTCCTTGCACAGGTCCTCAGGACAAGAAAGAAAAGAGAAGAATCCGTGTTCACAGCACCATAATCTATTGCCTTGAGCCATCAGGAGCTTTCTGAGGTCAAGTCCGAGGGGTCCAGGGAGGCTGACTCTGGCCTGGGTAATTTTTGAAGAGCTGATCAGCCCAGACACCTTTTCTGTGATTATGCACAAAACCAAACTGATTTGAGGGAAACACAAAACCCCATTAGAGTGCATCATTTAGCTGTGTCCACTAATAGCGGAGGAATTTTCAAGTGTAGCTAGGTCAAATGCTGTACTTGAAGTAGCATTATAATTAAAAAAAATCAAAACATAAAAATGATGATAAATGCCCTGTGTAGAGTCTGGCATTTTCTCTGTATGGTCTTATTTCAAATATTTATTTATTCAGTCCTTAACCTAATTCTAGACCTAGTTCATTAAAACATATATTATACCACCACAGGTGATAGCTTTGCATTCTGGGGTAGACATTACAACTCTAATGACCAGTTATTTCCATGCAGCATCCTTCAGCTGGAGCCCCACATCAGCCCACATACCCAGAGCAGCATTTACAGTGTAGAAACGGAGGAAGGCGTGCTCAGTGTTTGCACGCTTCCCATGGTCTGTCTCCACTTTCAATTAACTGTAAACCTCACGGCAGACTTTGGGGTGGGGGGGGGTAAGGATGGGAAAGATGGCTCACTGTGACTCGTTTCTCTCTACTCAACTGTGTCAACCCTGGCCCTCACTACCATGGCCCACGCCATTCTCCTCAGCTGTCTTTGTGTCAGGAAGTTCACTGCTTCAAGAGGCAGCTCAGGGACCCACCAGGTATGATGCCTCGCTTCTGGAATGTGGGGGACTGTAGCTAAGCTAGAGTCAAGGGAGACACAGGGCAGGTGTGCAGCTGCTTTGCCCTTAGTATAGACTGGTGGGTGCTTGAAGACAGCAGAAGAGGAGGGGGCTGATATCTAGAGTGGGCGCTGGCAGTGGAGGGGTGCTCTGCAGAGTGCCTCCTGTTGGCTGGTGTCTATCTAGGCCTATCACGGAATTTATCGGAATTTGTCTGCCTGTGTGTGAATGGGATCTTGGAGGGAATGAGCGCAGATGGAGAATCAGCCCTTTGGGGAAGCTGCGTGTGGAGGCTGGGCTTTTATAATTCACGTTGGTGCTCTTTCATTCACTCCACCGTGCATGGGGCCCATGCTATGTGCTGGCACTGTGTTAGGCCTTTCACATGTGCTTTTGGCAATGCGTACAAGGGTAGAACCAATATGATGCCACTGTCCCCACTTTGAAGGTGTTGGGGTGGAGGCTGACAGAGTCACTGTCCTCTGCAGGCCTAGGATTTAACTTCCAGGTGCACACAGCACGTGGGATAAGCCTGTGCGGGCTTTGGGTATCCAGTGATGGCCAGGTGTTAGAGTTCAGTGCCGGTGGCCATGATTTAGAGCGTGGTGGCATTAGAAGTACCAGGAAAGTAACAGTAAATTGCTTTGAGGGCTGGTAGGGCTGGTATAAGGAAGGGATGGACTAGGTGGTGGTGTTTTATTTGTTTAAAGAGGGAGGAGTTGAAAAGTTAGTGAATAACAGGCTTCTAAAAGTATTTGCCTATTCGAGGGGCGGTATCTGTGCAGAGGGTAATATCCAATAAGCATAGAGGGATTGCCTGATTTGCAGCTGGAACTGGGAAAGATAGGAATTCCTGTGGAGAGCGAGGGTCTGGGGCTCTTCCTTAACTGCCTGCTCACCTGAGCCTCTGATAAAGAGAAGCTTCTCAGGAACGGACACGCCCTGTCTTACTACTTTTGTTTGATTTAGAAGTGGACCCTCATTCGCATGGACTTGTTAGCTTCGTGTTTCCCCAGAGGAAGGGTTTCCAGGGCATGCCCGTGCATTTTTTCCCTCTTTCCGGCATTAACCGGGGGGTGCACACGCTGGTCTCCCCACCTTTCTCCTAATAAAGACGGCTGTCATTCCAGACTATTGCAATGGTCCATGGTTCTCTGTGCATGGTTAATTCCACCTGTGCATCCACCCATCCATCCATTCATTGACGCGTTCACTTGGAAACAGTTCCTTAGTACATGCCACAGCACTTGATGGGCGCGGTGGGAGTGCAGAGCCCTGGAGCTTCCTCTTGGCAGTGCCATACAATACACCAACCGGAAAGCAAGCCAGGATGGGACATCATCCCGAGTTACGAGGATAAAGTGGAATTCAGAGGAAAGGGTTCTGCCTGTGGGGGTCAGAAAAGGCTTGGTGGAAGAGGCCATCTCTGGGCTGACAGCTAGGATAAGAGACAGGGCTCATGGGTACACAGACAGCCTGGCAAAGAGCTCTGGATTTGAAATGTAAGGCGCAGGTTTAGAATCTTCCACCCCTAGGTGACACAGGCTTTAGCTACATGCCCTTGGCCCAGCCTCTTCACCCCAGGAAGCTTCCTCACGGGTATAATTGGGGAGACACTTCCTAGGGTGGTCTGGGGACTAAAGGAGAGAGCAGTAAGTGTGTGGCACAGTGTGGGCCTGTGGTGCACACAGAATAAACGCTGTTTACCGTCGACTCTGCATCTCCATCTCTCTGTTTCTGTAGTCTGTCAGAAAACTGAGCCTTGGGCAACTTGCATCGTTTAGAGCCACGTGGGAAAGAAAGGGCAGCTCTCAGGATTGCGTGTGCCCCGAGCCGCAATGCCGGGGCGCTTGCTTCCTGTTCATTCAGTGCTCAGGTTTATATCGAGCATATACAACGGGCCAAACACGTTGTGGGCACGGGGTGGGGGGAGCCACAGAAAGCAAAGCAGCTACAAATCTCTGTCCTAGGGAGACAACCGGGCAGGAGGCTAGCACAGTGTGGGAAGTAACTGGCATGTGTCATGTGCTAGGCGGGAGGCTAGGGTGCAAAGATGCATAGTTCAGGGAAAGAAGTGCAGAGTTCCAGTGCGATTTTAAAGTCACATTCAGAAAACACCCCGTTAGCAGGGACAAGCCTCGAGATACCTAAAGAAGGAGAGCTAGGCACAAGGACCAAAAAGAGATAAATTGTCATGAAAGTTACAGTTTTCAAAAGTTGGAATTAAAAGCTGGAAACCCAGAGTTAGGCACGGGGTCATCGTACAGGGTTTATGGGAAAACCTCTTGCAAAAAATCCCAGGACAGCCCACCCTTCTAACCCCTGGCAGGGTTTTTCCAGATGGAACTCCTCTGGCCCTTGACAGTTCTCACCCTTCACCTACCGCTAATCTAGGCCCAAGTTCAGAGGGAAAGTTTCCATGACCAAGTGAAGTTGCTGTTGTATTTAACAGGAAAACACAAGCTGTGTTGGCGTTAGGGAACACGTTATCTATTTATTTTTAAAGCTGGAGGAGCCAGGTGTGATGGTACATTCCTGTAGTCCCAGCACCCACGGGGCAGCTTCCAGGCCAGCCTGTGAGTTCCAGGCTGGGCGGGGCTGCTAGTGAGAACCCATCTCACCACAGCCAAATGCAAGAAAACAAAGGGGCAGAGGGTTGAAGAAAATAAATGATGGTCTAATTAGGGACAACTCAAAAATATTTGTTCTTGTGTGTCTGCAAAGAGGAGAAACGTTGCTAAGCTTAGAGTCCCTGAATTTTCCATTGAGTAAATGTTCAGGGACCACCCACTGGGAAACACAATGGGTTTTCCATGAGGCTCATGGAAACAGAGCTTATAGTTAAAAATGCTCCACAATGGAGCTTATCGTTAATGCTTCCTCAGGGCTTCATCCCTTGAATTGGGGTCAAAAGTTCTTCAGGAGTTTATTTATCCTCAGAAATGGTTTCCCCCAAGAGGTTCAAGAATGATGGGAGTAAGTTCCCTTTAATTCAAGCGATTTAGCCATCCACACACAAAACTGTAGAAGATGTCTTAGTAGGACTGCAGGACTGTGTGCCACATGTTGAAGGAGAGCAGTAGTGTGTGTGTGTGTGTGTGTGTGTGTGTGTGCAGAGACACAGAGAAGTCAGAGACTGAGCCATCTTCCTAGCCCTTACGATAGTCATTTGTTTTTTGCAAATGTTTGTATATTTACATAATTTGTTGTATATGTACTGGTATATTTTCTGTCTCTGTCTGTCTGTCTCATCAATGTGTATGCGTGTGCATAGGATATACATGTTCTCGTGAGAGCATGTATGTGTAGATATGTGTGCATGTGCACATGGATGCAGGAAGTCGTTCTCAGGGATGGTTCTTCCAGAACCATCCATCTGTTTTTTGTGAGAGAGAACGAGAGAGAACCTCTGGGTTTGGAGAGACTTGAGCTGTCTAGGCTGGCTGGCCAGTGAACCCGAGGGATCCACCTGTTCCTGTGCCTGCTCCCAAAGCAAGGGCCACAAGTGCTTGTCACCACGCTTGGCTTCTCATATGGATTCTGAGGAGCGAACTCAGTTCCTGTGCTCGCACAGTGAGCACGGTGTTAACTGAGAGCTGCCTCCTCAGCTCCCACGGAGTGTATTTTCTAGTGTCTGTCTAGAATTTGACAGGAGCCTATTATGCCAAAGTATTTCTTATTCACCTGACTCTGATAGCAACATCCTTTTTCTTCTAGAAGACACATATGAGCGTACCCTGGTTGTTGATGGAGAGAGTGCAACGATTATTCTTCTGGACATGTGGGAAAATAAGGTATGCATGATCCATCGCTGTCGGTGTGTTCTTTTAGGGCTTGCCTTTCGGCAGGCTGCTTGGTGCCAGAGTGACCTTGTCCCACATAGTGGATGTTCCAGGGAGGTGGGCTCATTTGCTTGATTAAAGGCATTTACTTCTGGAGAGTGAGAGTGTGCGGAGGAACAGGTTGTCCACAGACGAGCCCTAAAGAACAAACAAATTGCAGTGGCTTGCCCTGAGTTCTATTAAAAACCACAAGAAGCATATTTGTTTTAGGAAAAGTTCAAGCGAGCGTGGCCGCTTATTTCCAATGACACAAAACCACCTTGTGTGAAGCCGGCCTTTTCAACACTGCATGCCAGCACGGCTTTGGGCAGGCTTTAGGCCTCCCAGCACATATGCAAGGTCATTTGTTGGTTGAGAACCCTCCTGTTCTCACCAAAGAATTCTTAATTCTACCCTTTGGGGAAAACAAAAGGAAGCTCTTAGGAAGTCGGGAAAGGCCTATTTTTGGCAGGTTAGATCGAGACTGGAAACACCGTTTGTCAAAGATATTTGTGTGCATCAGACCAGCTCAAGCTGTAGCAATTGGAAAGTAAGTTTTTTGGCATAAAAACAATGCAGACTGCCTTTCTTTTCGTCCCTAGACCTCTTGGAAGACCAGTGCATTCTGAGGCTTTGGAAGCAGTTTTCTCCCTTGCTCTTACCTGGGACAGACATACAGTTTCTTTGCAACAATGTCATCTGGGTTTCCAGGCTAGCCTGAGCTCATGTACAGTCTCTTGCTTCTCTAGGGGGAGACCGAGTGGCTGCAGGAGCACTGCATGCAGGTTGGGGATGCCTACCTGATCGTCTACTCTATCACAGACCGAGCGAGCTTTGAGAAGGCCTCCGAGCTGAGGATCCAGCTCCGCAGGGCCCGGCAGACAGAAGACATCCCTATCATTTTAGTTGGCAACAAAAGTGACTTAGTGCGGTGCCGAGAAGTGTCTGTGTCAGGTGAGGTCCTGGGCACCACCCTTGCACCACACATGCTGGCCTGCAGGCAGGTTCCCTTCCCCTCCCCGCTGCAAGGCTGCAACCAGGGGCTCAGTGGGGTGTTCCGTGTGGTTTCATGTCTAAGACTCCCATGGTTCCTATCTTTTGTATTAGTCATCTCTTGTTCTCCTTATCCTGGTCTTCCTGCAGGGTTCCAGGCTCTCCCCACTGCCCTTTGGGAGTTCTGGAGTTACTTTAGGGAAGAGAGCATCCTCAGGAATTTACTGGCAGTCTTAACCTTTGCCCCATGGCCTTCTGTTCTCCAAGCAGATTCCAAGTTCAGGGGAGGAAACGTGGCTTATTAATGCAAGGGTGGGGAGCTCTGACTTTGGAGGCAAACGAAACAGCGTTATCCTCTGGGGTTGTTTATACTCCATCTAATATTCTGGAGCCCCAGCCCCCCTTCTAAACTTCTGGGAGGGCATCAGACTGATGGAACCACACAAAAGCTTCTTCGCCCTTTGTTCAAGGATAATTCCTATTTGACGAGTGTGCCTCCATATTCTTTTTAGGGCCCTCGAGATTGTTTGTATTGGTTTAATGTAGATTTAGTACAACCGTAAAAATAAAATGTGGTGTTTTCAGTCCCTGCTCAGTCAAGATAATTTCTCCAAGCAGTTGGACCGTCTTGCTAGGACTCAACAGATTCAGTGTTTCTATCTTTTCAAACTAAAACTTGGACACATAGTTAGTAAACCCAATGGAGTTTTTGGAAAAGCTTGAATAGTTTGACGTAATTGTATTATATATTTATAAAACCATCATTTTCCTTAAAAGATCTCATCTCATCATACTTGTTTTATCTTTTTAAAGAGAGGAAAGCTAAGTAGCAGAATTCGAATTATAGGTTTTGGTGAAGGAAACTGAGTCAGGAGAAAGTGTATAAGCTTGAGTGTGGAGCAGGGCTGGGTTTGCTGTCTCTGTCAGCTGCCTGAGTTCCTTCATGTTTTAAAAACACCTCAGCCAGTTTCTCCATCTAGCTGATGAGAGAGGCTGTGTACCCTGGTGCCTCCCTCCTCCTATAACGTAGCCTGCTGCCCGATGTTACCCCTAGTGTAGTTTTGGAGACGTGTCCTCCAGCGTGGCCACGTGGGGCAGGATCGTGCTCTGTGACCCCTCTGACTTCCTTCTCCCTTTCTCCTTTTCCAGAAGGGAGAGCTTGCGCGGTGGTGTTCGACTGCAAATTTATCGAGACCTCCGCTGCCGTGCAGCACAACGTGAAGGAGCTGTTCGAGGGCATCGTGCGGCAGGTCCGCCTGCGCCGGGACAGCAAGGAGAAGAACGAGAGGAGGCTGGCCTACCAGAAGAGGCGGGAGAGCATCCCCAGGAAAGCCAGGCGCTTCTGGGGCAAGATTGTGGCCAAGAACAACAAGAATATGGCCTTCAAACTCAAGTCGAAATCCTGCCATGACCTCTCTGTGCTCTAGGCACCCCGCGTCACCCAGATGCCCCCTAGTGGACATCGTTGAAGGCCGTTGGGACCAGTGATCTATATTAGATTGACTACATAAGCATTGTTAGAGACGCTTCCCCTACTGCAGACGGGAATGGACTGGTTAGCCTCATGGGCAACCACGTGCAGGGGCAGGGAATCTTTGTCAAGAGTCAGTATTTATTTGTAGAACAGCTTGGCCTGCTACATGGACACTTGAGACTCCTTTAAGGGCGTGTCTGGGGTTCACATGAGCCTTTTCCCCTCTTCTTTGGGAAGCAGAATATTGAAACTTACGAAGAACGCCTAGATCGGGTGTGCCTCATCATCGAAGCTTTGCCGTTTGGTTTTCGGTGAATCTGATGCCCTTGAGTCCTACAGAAACCTAGGGAAAGGCTGAGAGCTTGTCTCCCTGGAGTGGCAGTGCAGAACTGTCCCCGTCACGGCTGTGAAGGGAAGCGATGGAGTTGGCTGGGTGGAGACCGACGCGTACTGACAGGGTTTGTTTAAAGACCACAGAGATTTGTAGACCTTGGAGCTGATCAGTGTAGCGCTTAGAGGCTCAAAAAATTGTTTACTTATGTGTCTTACAATTGTTTATTTTGAGGAAAGCATTTTCAACAAATTCTACTTAGTCAAATCTTTTTTTGCTTTGTTGTTTTTGAAATCACGGAGCTATCATAAAAGTGTTTTTTAAAAATCTCAACTAATTGACAACCTGGAGCGCAGAGTGATTGCTCTTTAAATATAGTCAGAAACTGTTTTCCCAAAGCATAAAAGGCCTCATCCCTGTATGCCACAGCTGTGTTCTATTTATTATTATTTTGCAAATAGCCATTTTAACATTTGATAAAGCATATTTATGAACATATTTCTTACTGAGAAAAAAATCTGTTTTATTACCTTTTTTATCTTTTTCAAAATATGCAAGTTTTTACCTATATGTCTTATAATAAAATAAATAAAATCTTTGAAAAGGAAGGCATTCTATTTTCCTCTCCAAATGAGCTAAGTATGATATTTTCTGTGGCTTCCAGAGCCAGCTGCATTGCTAGGAGATAGCCAGAGACACCGCTTCTCCTGGCATTAGTGGGGGCTCAGTCCGCAGCGGTTTCTTCTTTATTTTGTGGGATCCTTGACTCCTGTCCTTTGGAATCATGGTCCGCAGTAAAGAAGAGGTATTTTTGGCTGATTAAGCTGGGAAGTATTGGGGTCATAGAAACCTGAGTTACAATCAAAGCCGATTGGCCTGTTGGTTTTTGCTTTGGGTCTGGCCAATTCCTGATGGAACAGATGGATCTGGCATTGTCTCTCGGGGCGCACGGTCTTAGGCGTTACTAAGACATTAGGGGGATTTAAAGCGCTCTCTCTCTGTCTCTCTTTCTCTCTCTGTGTCTCTGTCTCTCTCTGTGTGCACGTGTGTGTGCCTAGTATACATGCTGTGAACACATAGCATACATACCATGCATACAAACTGCACACACGGCACACACACGGCACACACACACACTACATCTATGTATTTACAAACTGCACATATGGCACACACACACACACACACACACACTACATCTATGTATTTTCGTATTAATTTTTCTGTTTTAAAACTGAGCTTTTGCCCAGCAGAGTGGTGGTGCACACCTTTAATCCCAGCACTTGGGAGGCAGAGGCAGGCAGATCTCTGAGTTCAAGGCCAGCCTGGTCTATAGAGTGAGTTCCAGGACAGCCAGGGCTAAACAGATAAGCCCTATTCCGTAAAACAAAACTGAACAACAGCAACAAAGGCAACTAGAAAACCCCTCTCCTGCCATCAGCGCAGAGCTGTGCTCAGTGCTGTCAGCAGGCTCAGAGCTTGACCCGGGCTGGAGATCAAAGGCTGCACGGCAATTCCAGAGGGCTTTTGGCTAAGAGCTTTGGCTCTAGAGCCAGACAGACCTAGGTTTTGGCACACTAGGGATCCCTGAGAGTGACATTCTTGATTCTCTCCCAGCCTCATTTTCCTATCTGTACTATCAGGAGAACAAAATGTCTTGTGGGATTTGATGAGCCCCTTGCTACCTCCTGAGAGCTGGGAGTCCTCCCTGTAGTGCGGCACGGCTCCTCCTCTCCCCCAGGCTCTCTCTTACCTTATCATACACCCAGGCACTGCTGGGTGCTGGGAACATGGTGACTAAGACATTGTCCTTGTCCTCAGAAACCTCATCAGCAGGAAATCTGACTGTCCCAGTGAATAAAGACGGCATCATTGGAAAAGGAAGAAAATAAAATATGAAGAGTATTATACTCGGAAGGGACTGTGTTTGCTTCCCCAAGGTAAACTTCAAATGGGGGAACATCACAGAAATGATTTGATTACATGTGAAAAAGCAAGCTGGGCTTCAAAAATTTATCTTCGAGGGTAGTGGGGGTGTTGGAGAGGGGGAATTCCTAGTCCAGTCTTGGTTTTGAGCTATGAAATGCAAGAAAGGAAGCAGACTATGAGACTTTTCCTTGGCTAAAGCCGGGTGCTGGGGTGCACACCTGTAATCTCAGGACTTGGGAGACTGAGGTTGGGGCACTACAAGTTTGAGGCGAACCTGGGCTGTTGAGCCAGACCCAGTATAAATAAAGATAAACAAACAAGAACTCAGCCAAACTTAAGGAACTCCAGCTTATGTAAGGTACTGTGGGGGAGCACGGTGGGATAAAGCAGCTTGCCTTCAAGAAGATTATGGTGTGGTTCATAATGGCGGGGAGCGGGCATGCTGGTGAATGCGGACAGCTGCACAAGAACCTGGCGTGTGATGTGGAAGACAGGGACGGATGTGTGAGATGGGAGCGAGGGAGACAGACAGACAGACACACAGAGGGACAGACAGACAGACACACAGACAGAGACGTACAGATGCATATATACACAGACACATAGAGACAGAGACGGACAGACACACAGACACACAGACAGATGTACAGATGCGTATATACACAGACACACAGACAGACAAGAACTGAAACAGACACATAAACTCATACATATACACAGAAAGACACAGACACACAGAGACAGACACAGACACACACATGAACACACACACAAACACACACACACACACAGAGAGAGAGAGAGAGAGAGAGAGAGAGAGAGAGAGAGAATTATGAGAGTGGTCGTGGTTCACAGAGAAGGTGGCCACAAAGAGGTTGGGACAACGAAGCTGCGGTACGGAAGACTCCCTGGAGCTGCCAAAGCTGGAAGAGCTATGGAAGGGTTCTCCGTAAAGACTTCTTATGAAGCGTGTCTCAGATGACAGGGACCCAGGTCCTAGTGTAGCTGGAACTGCAGTAGCGTCGAGTCCTGTTGTTGTTTTAGCCACCACGCTTATGTTAGTACCAGCAGGTGCTAGGAAACTAAGCACTGGGTCATTCAGAGCAAGGGATCTTACTCTTTTTACCTGAAAGGTGAGGGGAACTGGCACTCACCTCCCAGGAATATGAGGCCTGAATGAGAAGCCCTCGTCTTCTTTACTTACTGATTCATCTTCTAAGAGGCGGGGAAAGGGTGAGCTGGAGAGATAAGCTGGGGAGAAGGTGCAGGCTATGTTGAGTTTCGAGCCGGGAAATCAAGTGACTAATAGTCCCCCAACAGGTGTGTCCCTGATGCTGGTTCAGGATGGCTCAAAGGTTGAGGATGTTGGCTGGAACTGCATGGAGAAATTCACTTCAGGTGAGCAGCAGGACTGGAGGACGGAGTGAGGTGGCTTATGCAGAGGACAGTCCTCAGGTGCAGATGAGGCTCTCTTAGGATGTGTGTGCATCCTAGAAAGGACACTGAGGGCCCGTGGTGACCTCACATGTGGACTAGCAAAGTGCTGAGGCCTGGTCCCCGCGAGGGCTGGATAACAGCGCAGAAGGGCTCAGGGCGACCTCACTGGAGTAAGGATGCGGGTTACAGATAGAGGACCGCCTGGAGGACAGGCACAGAAGACCAGGTGCCCCTAGACCTTTGGTGGCTGACTGATCCAAACCACAGAAGCAGAGGAATATGTGTAGGGCACCTGATTTCCTGGGCAGGGGAAGTAAATACATGCAAACCAAGGACTTAAGGTTTTCCATAAAGGAATAGATACAGGTGATTCTCTCTCTCTCTCTCTCTCTCTCTCTCTCTCTCTCTCTCTCTCTCTCAAACTAAGCACAGAATAGCTTCACACATCAATGAGACAACCAGACTCTAATCTCCCTCCACATTTCAATATTTATGTTTCAAAAATGGCTTTCGGTAGCCTAAAGTATTTCAGAACACACCCAGGACATGGAGCATCTTGGAGGAACATCCCCTTTTGGCCACCATTGCTTAGGTTTAGTGGGGCAGTGGTCACGTAAGTAAACACTAAGGTTCCCCTGCATCTTTCAGTCTATCAAGAGTTTAACCTCTGGATTTACTTCCTATAAGGAAAATCACACTGTGAGAAATACTGAGGCGTGATCCACTAGCATCATCCAGAGACCCCGTGCTGGTGGCTGACCCAGAGGAGAAAATGGCTGGCTTGTCTATGATGTTGGTAGATGCACTTCTGGGGAAATGAGCATCACCAAGGAAGGGCACATTTGTGACGATCAGAAAATGGACGTGGAACAGGCCAAGGAGGCATTCAACTTAAGACATCAGCTTTAACTTGGCTAAAAAACACAATCAGATATATTTGAAAGCAATCATTTCTTTCTCTGTAAACACTAGACCAAGGAGGTGGGAGTGGAAATCCTATTAAAAAAATCCAAAGGAAATTGCCTTGTGATTCATCTGTTTGATTATAAGATGGAGCTAGTGGCCTGCCATAATGTGTCTCAGTATTTGGAAACAGCTTGTGAGGATCCTGGATTATAGGAGGAACGATTGGGAAAATGGAGTTCCGAGCTGGGTTGGAAAATTAAGAGTAAGTGAAACCAGGGCCTCAAGATGTCTTTGGACAAGAACGGCAAACGTCCGAGAATAGTATCACGGAGGAGGCAGCCCTGCCATTGGCCCTGCTGCCATTCCATGGGGCACAGAGAAGGGCATATGCTTGCTGTCATGTGTAAATTATCTGAGTCATTGCCAACAGACTCTGTTGATGAGGATGGGAGTGGTTGATGTTTATTTTGGGCTCTACCACATGGCAGCACGTGTAACTCTCTTGATTCCAAAAGATGACTCAAACTTAGAGGTTGAGAGGACCTTGGCTATGGCCCCCCACCCCCCGCTCCTCTTTATACAAAGAATTATCCAGAATCTGAAGCCAAGTGGTATTTGCTCCAGGTAACTCAGTAGCCCAGTTTGCTGTAGGTGCCAGATCATCACAGAGACCACGAGAGTCACCTGGGTGCATGGTTGGCAGGCAGAGGCTCTTTCTGGTCACTGTGCTTGTGGGTACCACATTTTCTAGACCACTCTTCCCAGCACACACCTAACAACTCACTTGTCTTTTGGCTTCTGCCAGGGGAAAGGATTGCTTTAGAGAAGCAGTGATGTTTTACATCAGAGAACGCTGTTCTCAGAATGGGAAGTCCGAGATACCAGCCCCCGGTTTTGCTCTTCATGAAATCTCAACCCCTCGGCACAGAAGAACAATGTGAACTCTGGGGTTTTTTAAGGTAACAAGACTGGGGCAAGTGACAAAGAGAGGGCATCTCATTCTGTACAGAGCCATCAACATCCTGTGCACTTGGGATGGTCCAGGGCCTGCCTGCACTTTAGTTGAGTTGATGATGCTTAAGGGAGAATTCCAGGCATCTCGCGTGCATGGGAAGACCCTTGGGTCAGGGGGATCCCTTGATGACCACCTCCAGTGTGTCCAGCCTTGCCCAGAATAGAGACTGACACTTTTTTTTGCCTACATTGCATTGGCCTTGATCATTGTCCTCAGAATATATAAAGCCAGTTAAAAACAGCTGCTAGGAAAGTGCTAATGCCATCTCTCCTGGCAGCCGAGGAAGGGAGCTCTTAATTTGATTTTCTTTGTCATGCCTCTGGGAGCCTCCTTACAGACTGTCAATGAGAGTGCAATTTTTGGTGCTGAAAGCAAGGATCTGTGACTGATTGAAAACCCCATTTTGAGGGTGATCTGGTTTATTCTTCTGCTGTTGAGGAGAACAGTGCTCCATCCCATAGATAAACGGGCCCTGGGGCCTCACAGGTGTTTCCGTGAGCAAGACAAGATGTCTTGCACAGAACGCAGGCACAGGCTGTACACCTGTGTGGTAGAGTGTAGTGGGACTTTCCTTTGCGTGGTCAGCTTCTAAACAACACAGAGACTTATTATTGATTATGAAAGCCCGGGCTTAATTTAGGCTTGTCCCACTAATTCTTATAACTTAAATTAACCCATATTTTTAAAACTACTTTCTGCCACATGGCTTTTAGCTCTCTCTTACTCTGTGTGTCTGGCTTGTTCCCCATTTCCATGGTGTCTTATGGGGGCCTTGATTATCCTCTTCCCTCTCTGCTGGGAAGTTCTGCCTATCTCTCCTGCTATTGGCCATTCAGCATTTTATTACACCAATCACAGCGATATAGCTTCAAACAGCGTGCAAATATCCCAAAACATTTCTCCCTTTTTATATATAAATAAAAAGTAAAGGTTTTAATTCTAAAATAGTAAAGCTATATACAACAAGAATAACTATCAAATAAGGATTACATTTACAATGTCCAGTCTATTTATTTGGAGAAATTACTCTATTATCTATTTTGTCTTGATGAATATAACATTTTATACCATACCTAAACCATTTTTATTATAACTTGCATTACCATCCTAAAAATATTCTTTTAGACCTTAAAACATTTTTTAGATAAACAACTTAAGTTTTTATATTTCTCAACCTTATAAACTTTATATCTCTTATGTAATTTTTTTCTGAATTTGGTAACAAGTAAAACTATAACTATAACTATATGGTTTTCAATCCCACTGAAGACCTAAGAAGGATATAATATTACCTGAGTAAACAAGAAGTGCAGAGCAAGAAAATTCCAAAACCATAGACATCTGGCTGCCTGGAGAGTCACCCAAGGTTCCTCTGCAATGTTGGGGTATTCACTTTTGGCCTATAGGACTAGAATATGTGACAGACCTTTCTTGTGAAGCAGGATTTTTTTTTCTTTTTTTGAATTGATTTTATTGAACTATACATTTTTCTCTGCCCCCTCTTCCTGTTCTCTCCCCTTTAGCCCTCTCCCATGGTCCCCATGCTCCCAATTTACTCAGGAGATCTTGTCTTTTTCTACTTCCCAGGTAGATTAGATCTATGTAAGTCTCTCTTAGGGTCCTCATTGTTGTCTAGGTTCTCTGGGATTGTGATGTGTAAGCTGGTTTTCTTTGCTTTATATTTAAAGACCACTTATGAGTGAGTGCATGTGATAATTGTCTTTCTGGGTCTGGTGACCTCACTCAATGTGATGTTTTCTAGACCCATCCAAATTTCAAGATGTCATTACTTTTTTCCGCTGTGTAGTACTCCATTGTGTAAATGTACTACATTTTCCTTATCAATTCTTTGGTTGAGGGGCATTTAGGTTTTTTCCAGGTTCTGGCTATGGCAAACAATGCTGCTATGAACATAGTTGAGCACATGTCCTTGTGGTATGATTGAACATCCTTTGGATATATACCCAAAAGTGGTATTGCTGGGTCTTGAGGAAGGTTGTTTCCTAATTTTCTGAGAAAAGGCATACTGATATCCAAAGGTGCTGTACCAGCTTGCACTCCCACCAGCAATGAAGGAGTGTTTCCTTTACCCCACAACCTCTCCAGCATAAGTTGTTATCAGTGTTTCGATCTTGGTCATTCTGACAGGTGTAAGATGGAATCTCAGAGTTGTTTTGATTTGCATTTTCATGATGACTAAGGATGTTGATCATTTCTTTAAGTGTCTTTCAGCCATTTTAGATTCCTCTTTTGGGAGTTCTCTATTTAGGTCTGTACTCCATTTTTGTATTGGGTTATTTGTTCTTTTGATGACCAATACCTTGAATTCCTTGTATATTTTGGAGATCAGACCTCTGTCTGATGTGGGTTTGGTGAAGATCTTTTCCCATTCTGTAGGCTGCTATTTTGGTTTTTTGACCATGTCCTTTGCTTTACAGAAGCTTTTCAGTTTCAGGAGGTCCCATTTATTAATTGTTTCTCTCAGTGTCTGTGCTGCTGGGGTTCTATTTAGGAAGTGGTCTCCTGTGCCAAAGTGTTCAAGTGTACTTCCCACTTTCTCTTCTATTAGGTTCAGTGTGGCTGGCTTTAAGTTGAGGTCTTTGATCCATTTGGACTTGAGTTTTGTGTATGGTGATAGACATGGATCTATTTTCATTCTTCTACATGTTGATATCCAGTTATGCCAGCACATTTGTTAAATATGCTTTTTTTCCATTTGATATTTTTTGAGAAGCAGGAAAATTTTGAGGGACTGTCCTACCTTGTCTTGGCAAAGTTTAGCAGTTGCCTTCTTTTGTGTCCTGTTTTTCCACTTTAGACAGCATTCTGTCAGCAGTTGAGGCAAGGGCAATTTCTTTCCCAGTGGCTTTGTCACAATAAATGCAAACTCCATATGGAGGTTCTTTGATGCCCATCATCCATTTTTTGAAGTATATTGGTTCTGCTAAGAACAAACTTGTTTCACTGCCATGAAAAGCCTTAGATTCCTAAAATATCTTAAAAATCATATTCTGTAGGTCTCTTAAGTGTTTGAAGACCATCTGTCTATCTAAAATATCTCTATTTGACCTTAAAAACATACCAAACATGGACACAAATTTGATTATTAGATGACTATCTACCAACCTGTAATTCTTAATTATCCTAAGTAGTTTGTAATAACAACTTTCAAGAACTATAAGTTTACATTACATTATTTAATGAGCCACATAGGTACAATGCCTTAAACAAAAGTAGAAACATAAATATATATGTTTCTACATATACTTGAATATATAAAAGCATATATATTGTATATAATAACAAAATAACCTTAAATTTGTATCAATAACAAAATAACTTTTTTTATTTTTAGAGACATGTTTTCTCTGTGTAGTGTAGATGGAAGTTTCTGTCTTGCCTGGTCCTGTACTCATTTAGTCCCAAAGAAACATATAGAGGCTTATATAAATTATAAACTGTTTGACCTATTGCTCAGGCTTATTATCAATTGTCTCTTACAACTTAAATTAACCCATACTTTTTGTGTAGGTTTATCCATGTGCGTCGGATACTTTTCTCAGTAAGACATTCTCATCTTACTTGCTTCCTCTGTGTCTAGTTGGTGACTGACTCTCTGCATTTTCTCTTCCCAGAATTCTCCTAGTCTGGTTGCCAACCTAAACTTCCTCCATGGCTACTGGTCAATCAGCATTTTATTAAACCAATATGAGTGACAAATCCTTACAGTGTACAAGAGCAATATCCTAGAGCAGTGTAACTTTGGAGCCTGTCCTGGAGCTGGCTCTGTAGACTAGCCTGCCCTTGAATTCTGCCTCCCAAGTGCTGGGATTAAAGATTTATACCGCCACTGCCTGGCAAGAAAACATATCTTAAACAAGAGTAGAAACATATTTATATTATTTTCTGACAAAAATAACCTTAATTTGTATCAATATACAAAAATCCATACCATTGTAAAATATTTGAGATTAATAGTTGTTTTTCAGTTTAAAGTGCATCCAATAATCTATCCTTTTATCCTATCATTCTCATAGCCCCTCTTTTCCCTTCAGAAAGAGGTTCCTGGATTAAATCTTCATTGCTCAACCTTTTCTCTGACCATGACCAGCAACAATTCAAAATCAATCCCCTATAATGAAAACAAACACCCATAATGCACTGAATGACAAAAAACCACCTGGTGTGGGAGGTCCTTCTGTCTATATGTTGCTTTTTTATTGGTCAATAAATAAAGAACTGCTTTGAGTCCATGGCAGGGAAGAACAGAACTAGGTGGGGAAAGCTAGGCTGTATGGTGGAGTCAGGGAGAAGTCATGGAGCCACTGCCAGAATCAGACATGCTGAAACTTTGCTGGTAAGCCACTGCCACGAGGCGATATGCAGATTAATAGAAATTGGTTAAATTAATATGTAAGATTTATCCAATAAGAAGCTAGAGCTAATGAGTCAAGCAGTGATTTAATTAATACAGTTTCTGTGTGATTATTTCAGGTCTAAGCTAGCTGGGTGGCTGGGAACCAACAAGTGGCTTCCTTCAACAACCACCCACTCCATCTCTTGAGATTATACGTGTCATGTTCTCTAGACTGCTTCCTGTTGTCTGGGGGTGCTGGCATCTTTAGGGGACCCTAAGAAATTTGGGATAATGGTTAAGTCCTGGGAGAACTAACTCTATTATATTTTGTTTAGTGTCTGTGATGGGAAAGTGTAGAGTTTATCTGAAGTCTTGGCTGGATAGTCTGTGAGGCTGGACCATCTCAGCTAGCGGCTTTGAAGTTGTTCTGGATGTAGAATTGTGAGGAAACTGCAGCAGAGGCATTCTGGGAGGCTGATCACCTGGGTTATTTTCTTTATTGGTTTCTGCTCCTTTTTTTCTGAAAATACGCAGACTTTTAAAGGTAACATATATATTTGCATTAACACAAATATGGAACGTGCAGTGTGCACGTCACCGAAAGATAATATTTTTATTTTACGTTTGATCAGGTAAAAGGTATCTGTCAACTTTATAAGTTTGTTTGCACTGTATACCCAAACCTCTATCTATGTCATATAAAAGGATGGCATGTAATAATAAGTCATGATTACTCTGTAGCCGACAAGATTTATCACATCTCATCTAGTCTCAAGTTGTTCCCATAGTAGAGGGATCAGCATATATGTCATCAGTCTTGAGTCTTTCTTGGTTTCTTTCTTCAAGTCTGTAGCCAAGAATTTCAGGAGGTTTCCCCAGATCAAAAGTGATCATCATTAGTTTTGAAGAGAACCATAATTTTTTGTTTCCTGTGGAAACAAAGGCATAATCTCTCTCCCAATACAACACATTTCCTGACTTCATTTTGAAGCTGAGCCATATCTAAAGTATATAGACTGGTTTAATTCAGCAGTACTTTTCATAATCCAATGTCTCTCAGCAGTTGCTGTTTGCTTATCAGCATTCAAAAAACTCAAAGTCAGCCAAAGGCCCTGTGTATTTTCCATCTTTATGTGGCTTTTTTTCTTTTATATTACTTTACTCTCTCTTTAAAGAGTTTATTATTTTTATGATTATATGTACCCAGTTTCTATTGTATCTATTTAAAGATTTTCTCTGTCTGGACCACTTTACTGAGCACTTGTAACCTCTGACTACATGAGCCAAGTCTTAAACCCACAACATGGCTGTGCACATGGTGCTGTGTGGCCCAAGCCCACAGGCAATGGCCAGGAGTCACATCTCTGTATACTGGGGCCTGCCTGAGATACTGCAGGACTAGGAAGACATATTTGTCTCCATATTTGTGTGTTTGAAACTTCTTTTTAAAGCTTTCTCAGGTCCTGTGTGGAAATATTTACACCATATTGGGTGCCATATGTAGTAGGACTTTCCTTTGGGCTGCCAGCTTCCAAATAACAGTATGGAGAGCTATTATTAATTATGAAAACTTGGCCTTAGATTAGACTTGTCCCATTAGCTCTTATAACATAAATTAACCCATGTTCCTAATACTGTGTTCTAGCACTCGGCTTTTACCTCTCTCCCGTTCTATATGTCTGACCCTTCTATATCTCTATGGTGTCTCCTCTGCTCCTTGATTGTCTTCTTCCTCTCTCTGCCTGGAAGTCCTGCCTATTTCCCCTGCCTAGCTATTGATTGTTCAGCTTTCTATTACACCAATCACAGTAATACCTTTTCACAGTGTAAAAATATCCCACAACAGCAGGGTGCTTGCCAAGACCAGGTGAAGAAGTTGAGAAAGGGTTTGGAAAGGCAGCTGTGCCCTTGCTGTAGTTGTCCCCAGCTGGGTAACTGGGGTAAGCAGTACTTGCTGTGGGACAATGGTCTTGCACCCTGTCACTTGTATTGTTTCAATAAAATGCTGATTGACCAGTAGCTAGGCAGGAAGTATAGGCAGGGCGACCAGGCAGGAAGGAGAAGTGGGGTGACAAGAACAGGAGAATTCTGGGATGAGGAAAGACTCAGTCTGTAGTTGAGATGAGAATGCCTTGCTGATAAAAGGTACCAAGCCATGTGGCTGATACAGACAAGAATTATGGGTTAATGTAGGATCTAAGAGTTAATAAGAAACCTGAGCTAATAGGCCAACCAGTTTATAATTAATGTAGGTCTCTGTGTGTTTCTTTGGGACTGAACAGATGTGGGACTGGGTGGGACAGAAACCTCTGTCAACAAGTACCTTCAACTTTCTTTCTTGTTTACTGTGTGTGTGTGTGTGTGTGTACTCACATGCATGCTCACATACATGGGCATGCTCTGGCCAATGTGTGCACATGAGGGGGCCACAAATTTGATATTAAGTAGCCTCATCAGTCACTCTACACCTTGTTGTTGAGAGACACAACAACTGAACTTGAAGCTCACCAGTTGAGCTAGGCTTGCTGGTCAGTGGTACCCCAGGATCCTTCTACTTCTGACTATCCCTCCAACCTGGGAGTAGAGACATATACTTGGCTTTTTTGAAAAGTGTGGGTGCTACAGATCCAAACTCAGGACCTCTTGGTTCTGCAGCAAGTACTTTACTCTCTGAGCCATCTTCCCAGCCTGCTTCAGCTTTCTCCAGCCAGATTCTTACATCTTAATGAAGAAATTAAGTACACATGTTAAATAAGTTCTCTATTATTTATATTTCTATTCTCTAGACTTATCAAAGAACATTTGAGGGATCTTTGGTACCCCTTTAGCCAACAGTTAAAGAAGATTAGTCCATTCCTGCCACTGGAGGCTTTATTTGGTGGCATAAAGCTTGTAGTTAGGGCACTGTCTTCCCTATTATTTGATTACACTATTTAAATTCCATATATATGTGTACACACACACACACACATATCATTCCATATATGGAGGAAAGGACAGACAAAAAAATTGGAATTTCATATTTCTTAAACAGCTGAAAAGCATTCTATTGTACAAATATAGCACATTTCCATTACCCATTCATCAGTTGACAGACATCTAGACGGTTTCCAACTTCTGGCTATTATAAATAGAGCAGCAATGAACATAGATGAATAAGTATCTGTAGTAAGAGAGGTATAGCTGGATCTTACAGTAGATTGATTTTCAGCTTTTTGAGGACCACTGATTTCCACAGAGCTCATTGTACATGGGCACAGAGCTCATAGTACATGGGCACAGAGCTCATAGTACATGGGCACAGAGCTCATAGTACATGGGCACAGAGCTCATAGTACATGGGTGCAGAGCTCATAGTACATGGGCGCAGAGCTCATAATACATGGGTGCAGAGCTCATAATACATGGGCGCAGAACTCATAATACATGGGCGCAGAGCTCATAGTACATGGGTGCAGAGCTCATAGTACATGGGTGCAGAACTCATAGTACATGGGTGCAGAGCTCACAGTACATGGGCGCAGAACTCATAGTACATGGGTGCAGAGCTCATAGTAC
>PVIU01009380.1:0-76672 GCA_004026605.1 Ondatra zibethicus
TCTCTGATGCTCTAAGGATTTTCACAAAAACTTTACAACTGATGTAAATTTAGTGCAACACTGTACCATGCAGGACCCTTGAATAAACCCTTAGGCAGGTAAGTGAGGAATAAAATAAAATACATAGGAAGGATGGTAGAGCATAAAAGGGACTTAGAAATAAAACAGGAGAGAAGTGGAATAAAGGGAAAGAAGAGTAAACCATATACTTATGATAAAGAAAGGCAAAAAGTCTTGAGATGTTCCCACAGGCATAGCAGGCTGCCTGTCTTTGTGATCAGTCTTTTAAGTAAGTTTGGGGTATTCCAGCAGACCTAGCTCATTGGCTTGTGCATATAGGCACATGTCTGCACATAGCAAATATTTTATGAAGTGAGTGAAAGAGAATAGGAACCCAAGGCATTTTCAATTACTTAGAAGCTGACTTTCAAAGAAAATCTGGCAGGAATTTCACTGCTGCCAACGAATCTGGTCTATTTTGAAGCCAGCATCCCAATGGAAACTTTCATCTTTAATTCCCTTGTAAGTTTTGAAATCTTAAATCAACTTTTCTACATGAGGATTACTCAAAAAATTATAAGCACAATGCTGTTTCAGTATGAAATACCTTGCTGTTGCTACTAAAACACAGGTTGCCATCCAGAGGAAAATCACTTTAACTAAAGAAGAACTGGGTAGAAAGAGGATTCCCCTGGCAGCTTGGACATATGTGCTGCTTGATTAATGTGACTATTTGTCTGGGACATGGTATGCCCAGATGAAACATTACTCCTTAGTTTAACCTCAAGGGCGTTTCTGGATGAGGCTAATATAGGGCCCATGGACTCTAAAGAAAATGGCACTCCCCATTGCAAACAGGTAATCATCTACCCACAGAGGAGCTAAACAGAACAAAAGATGTAGAAAAAGGAAATGAAGCTTCCTGCCTGGTAATTCTTCTCCTAACCTGAGCAGGCCCTTAGGATACCACGGCTTTCAGCTTATAGACACCAGGTCATGGCTCCAGTCAATTCCATAATTATATGAGCTTGTTACTTAAAGCTAATCAGATAGATAGATAGATAGATAGATAGATAGATAGATAGATAGATAGATAGATAGATGGATGGATGGATGGATGGATGGATGGATGGATGGATGGATGGATAGATAAGACAGACAGAAACATAGATAGGTAGGTAGGTAGATGGAAGGATAGATAGATAGATAGATAGATAGATAGATAGATAGATAGATAGATAGATAGATAGATAGATGACATAGATTGGTCTTATTTCTGTAGAAAACTCTGATTAATATACTATATTACCTATTAATTTCCATTTAAATCATAAAATGCCTAATGAAAACATATTAGCCAGAAGTTTTCACGATAATGCCTTATGCCCAATTTTCATTAGAGAGAAAATGTAGTGTAAAATGATAAAGAAAACATTTAAAGACAGATAGATAACAACAGAAATGATCATAAAATATTCCTAGGAAATTTAAAAGTAAGTGAAAAAATAATAAAACCCAAAGCCCAAACTCCACATACCGCTTGGCTGGGGGGTATAAGTCATCTGGAGAAGGGAATGACAAAGAACCAGTAGAACTCTAGGCCATGCTGTGCTCTCTCACAAATGTCTATAACCCATTCACATCCAGTTTTGGAAAGAGTGAAGAGCAATCACATTTGTGGGCAAAAAAAAAAATGTGAGTTTTTATCCAGAAAGAACACAGACAATAGAATGTAAAACAGATTATAGTGGGGAGATCCTGGAATTCTGGAACCAAAGTATTAGAAGAAAGAAGAGCAAATGTTGGAGTCTGGGAGGTTTTAATTGTTGTCCATTCATTTTTCTCTGTTCAAGTATCTAGGGCAACTAAAACCTAATGGAAGAAGGAGGTGGAAACAAAACAGCATTAAAGAGCATGACATTATGGCATGGCAGAACTCACTTCCTGACAAAGAAACCTAGCATTGCACTTACACGGTGCTCTAAAATTTTAGAATATAAATGGAAGAGAGTGTAAAGAATATGAAGTTAGGCTCCATGCTGGGACTTTCCTCCAACCAATTTAAAACAGGGGAAAGGGACAGGGCAGACAGAGAACTTGGGTGGCAGAGTGGAGTATTCCTCTCTAAAACATAGCATCTCCCTGCTCTCCTGGGGCAGTGAATGGTAGGCCCACACTTTCCATGTTCATCTCATTGAACTCATTCTTTAGAGTGTTAGAATATCCCTAGTATGAATTGATAGGCAGATCTCTTCCCCAGCAAAAATATTTATTTGACTTTATGATTTTATACAGCAACAGGATGTTTATATAGAACAGGAAATTATTCTGTGATATTCTAGAAGGGAAGTGTAGCATTGTAGTTTTGCTAAATCTGAAGTCATCTTGTACCATGCATTTTATTATTTTGTCTTCCGTTCAAACATCTTTAATTTTCTTTAAAAAATTCTGAAGCTCATAAAATCTATTCTTTAGAAAAAATGTTAGTAATACTTGGCCATTAGGCCAATAAAATACATTTATATACATTGCTCATTCAGCCACTGGGCATAATTCTATTTGATGGGGCGACGGGAGGCAGAACAGAGGGAGAGATGGTGTAAGAGGACATCACACACACAGTGCACTTACAGTTTCTAATAACCTCATTGTTGTATAAAAGTATTTTAGGATTGCAATGCTTCCTTAAGTCATAAAATAAACCTAGTGGGCCACAGTAAGCCCTTTTAAAAGTTAAAAGCGTTAGAATAGAACAAAACAAAGTTCAGTACATATGTAGGAATAAGTTTAGAGTAACTTTTCTTTGTTCTGTATAAATACATAGACTAATTCATGTCTTTGAACCCCACCCAGGGATGTAAGACGCAAATCAAAGCCTTTGCTCTGATGCATCACTTCCATGTTACCACTTTCACAGTTGTGGCTAGCATCTGCTTTCACAGCAGCATGATTTCCTTGGGAGGCATTGCTTTCTTTGAATGAGCACAGTCCAGCTGTGGTGAAAATCCTATGCCTTGCTTCCCAGCATGGAAGCTGGGAAGGATCAAATTTGTCAAACTAATACTTTCTCCTGAGACGTTGATGCAAGAACAGCAGCACAAGGAGGAAAAACAGAAATAAACCACACTTTAAATGAAGCAAACATAACACATTATTTAAGCTGTGAGACCATTTCTATATTCTGGCTGCCATGAGTCTTTGATCACCAACCAGTTCCCAATGGATATTTTCAGTCCTGATTTCCCCCTTTTAATCCATTTTTCTTCATTACACTCAGAATCAAGGAAACACAATCTTATATGTCCTTACCTAAACTCTGTGATGTGTGGTTTTCTTTTTCGGTTTTGCTAATGAGAAAAAATGAGATTCATGGTGGTTTGGTTATTTTGCCAAATGTGATGTCACAGATGTGCACAAATGTGCAATTCAACTGTTCTTCCACTGACCGGTGTACACCAGACTGTCAATGACCAGCAGTCACATACTTCACAAGCAAAATACTTGCATGCTGACAATTTGTCAGGGAATTCTTCTTTTATTTGGAGGAATCAAAATCAATACTTTCTATTAAATTCAAAAGGAGTTTCAATAGTCTTGAGACTCTACAGAAGGTTTTAAGGTTATGCATGTTGAGAAGAAATATGGTTTAGACTGTTTCGCTGATATTTTCATTCTACTAAAATTGCTTCACCCCTTTGCCAATAAATTAGAGTTCTGAAACTCTTAAAATCTACCAAATGAAGGTGGAAATCTTAGGAGGAATTTCCCAAAATATATCAATATCAAGAAGGAATGGATGGGGCAATTCAGCTGGACATTTTAGCAACAAGAAAATCAGCTCCTGAATTCTAAGTTTCAGCTCAACATATACACATACACATGTATACATATACACAAACACATAAATACACACACATATACATGCACAAACTGTAAATACATACAAATAAATATATACACATTCAAATGCACATAAATACACATGTATATACACACACCTACACAATACAAACAAACACATATACACAAAGAAAATATCCACCTTTATAAAGGCAAAATAGTAAGAAAAATGCGTAGCTAATAAATACATAAAATGTACAACATAAATCTCATTAATGCAAACATGGCAAGCAGAAAGGGAAGCATCAGGAAGAAACTGGTCGGGGAATGTTTCTCTGTGGTGCATTTGAGAAATGTCAAGACAATGAAACCTGAGAACTCCTGACCAAAGCTTCAGGCAGAGGAAACAGGAATTTGAAATGTACCAGGATAGGGTTTAAGAAGAAGAGAACAGAGCCAAGATGTGGTGGCTCATGCCTTTAATCCTAGCACTTGGGAGGCAGAGGCAGGCGGATCTTTGTGAGTTCGAGACCAGCCTGGTCTACAGAGTGAGTTCCAGGACAGCCAGGTAACATGGGATTCCCCTGGGCACTGAGCAGCAGCCTGCTATGTCTGAGTGCCGACTAGAGCCACGGGCGGGAGAGTCAGTGGCCAATGTGCCACACAGCTGGCAAGCCAATCTCAGAAAGGGTGGACTAGGCCCCACATTGGGTGCCAGATGATGATGGAAGTTACAAAATAACCCCACACTATTGCATTTTTATATTGATTTTATTGAGTTACACATTTTTCTCTGCTGCCCTCTCCTTTAACCCCCTCTCATGGTCCCCATACTCCCAATTTACTCAGGAGATCTTGTCTTTTACTACCTCCCATGTAGATTGGATCCATGTATGTCTCTCTTTGGGTCCTCATTGTTGTCTAGGTTCTCTGGGATTGTGACTTTTAGGCTGGTTTTCTTTCCTTTATGTTTAAAAACCACTTATGAGTGAGTACATGTGATAATTGTCTTTCTGGTTCTGGGTTACCTCATTCAATATGATGTTTTCTAGCTCCATCCATTTGCCTGCAAATTTCAAGATGTCATTATTTTTCTCTGCTATGTAGTACTCCATTGTGTTAATGTACCACATTTTCCTTATCCATTCTTTGGTTGAGGGACATTTAGGTTGTTTTCAGATTCTGGCTATGACAAACAATGCTGCTATG
Organism: Ondatra zibethicus; assembly: GCA_004026605.1. Lineage (NCBI taxonomy): Eukaryota > Metazoa > Chordata > Mammalia > Rodentia > Cricetidae > Ondatra > Ondatra zibethicus. The sequence continues at coordinate 5,050 of PVIU01009380.1, forward strand.
AACATAGTTGAGCACATGTCCTTGTGTTACAATTGAGCATCCTTTGAATATATACCCAAAAGTGGTATTGCTGGATCTTCAGTAAGGTTGTTTCCTAATTTTCTGTGAAATCTCCATACAGATATCCAAAGGGGCTGTACCAACTTGCACTTCCACCAGCAATGCAGGAATGTTCCCTTTACCCCACATCCTCTCCAACTTACGTTGTCATCGGTGTTTTTGATCCTGGCCATTCTTACAGGTGTAAAATGGGATCTCAGAGGAGTTGTTTTGATTTTTATTTCTCTGATGGTTAAGGATATTGAGTATTTCCTTACGTGTCTTTCAGCAATTTTATATTCTTCTGTTGAGAGTTCTCTGTTTAGGTCTGTACTCCATTTTTTATTGGGTTATTTGTTCTTTTGATGATAAATTTCTTGAGTTCTTTGTATATTTTGGAGATCAGACCTCATTCTGATGTTGGGTTGGTAAAGACATCCCTTCATGATAAAGGTCTTTGAGAGAGCAGGGTACAAGAAACATACCTAAACATAATAAAGGCAATATACAGCAAGCCAACAGCTAACATCAAACTAAATGGAGAGAAACTCACAGTGATCCCACTAAAATCAAGAACAATCTATTCTATTCAATATAGTATATCTATTCAATATTCTATATCTATTCAATATAATTCTTGAGGTCCTACCTAGAGCAATAAGACAACAAAAAAGGATCTAGGGGATATAAATTGGAAAAGAAAAAATCAAACTCTTACAATTTGCTGATGATATGATAGTTTACATAAGCGACCACAAAAATTCTACCAAGGAACTTCTACAGCTCAGAAACACTTTCAGTAATGTAGTAGGATACAAGATTAACTCAAAAAAGTCAGTAGCCCTCCTTAACACAGATGATAAATGGGCTGAGAAAGAAATCAGGAAAACATCACCCTTCACAATAGCCACAAATAACATAAAATATCTCAGAATAACTCTAACCAAACAAGTGAAAGACTTGTATGACAAGAAATTTAAATCTTTGAAAAAAGAAATTGAAGAAGATACTGCTTTGCATTTTAAGAAGTGGTCCTGGTCAAACAAGGATTTCAGATACACAATAGGAGAGATTCAGACATGAAAGACCTCTAAACGAGGCATGGTGTGTTTTAAAAAATGTACATAGGCTTGGGAGAGAGAAGTAAAAGTAAAGAAACAGTAAATGTAATATAAAAGAATACAGGCAGTCATAGATTAAAGGAGTAAAGATAACAAAATAAATATTAAAATGTAATACAGTAAAAACAAATAAGCCACGTAAAGATAGAATATACACAGAAAGTCTCAATTATGTATATTATTGTGTTTTCTTGAATTTTTTGACTGCAAAGAGATATTTGATTCTGGGGACTGCTAATCTAAAGCAACATTTATGTTTTAAAGGTTTCTTGACTTCAAAATTTGAGTCTAAGTATATGTTGCTTTGGAAAAGAGTTTCTTCCCAAATTCCTTAAATGATTGTTTATAAATGTTTGTTTACATTTAAAGCGGAATATGCTATAGAGATTTGCATTGGTATGGATCTTGGGTTATTGATATAAATTTAAGGTCAATTTTGCTATGTGTATATTTCTGTTCTTGATTAAGGTATTGTGTTTGTGCAGCTCATTTAAAAATGTAATGTACAATTAAGAAAAAAGATTAATAAAGAGTCATCTATAATAGTAAGCATGTAGTCATGTTAGTTAGGTTTTCTAGATATATAGAGATATATTTCAGTTAGATAGGTAATCTTCAAACCTTTCAAGGACCTATGGAATGTAGCATTTAAAATGCTTTAATAACTTAGGACTTTTCATGACAATGAGACTCATCTGCTCCTGGCAGCACCAATTTACTTCAAGAGGATGATGGGCATCGAAGAGGCTCCTTATGGAGTTTGTTAGCCATTTGGGCAAGAAACTGCTCTTGTCTGGACTGCTTGATGTTATGTTGTATAAACTGGACATACAGAACCCAAAGAAAAATGACTGCTGATCTTTCCTAAAGAAGGTGAGTTGGTCTTTTAGGGTTCCTGCTTAATGGAAGAGACTGTCAGACATTCTTTTTTCAGGACACAGAAGAAAGTGACTGACAAACTGCCAATATAGGTGGAATGGTCTTTGAAATTTTCTGCTTAGTAGAAAAGTCTGCTGGATACTATGGGCCAATAAGCTGAAGATGGTTGCCCCAATGATATGGAAGAACTTTGGGTAACTATCCAGGTAGCGAGATAGCTCTGTCAATTCTGGAGTTTTGGAAGTTGCTTACAATACACTTTCTGTTTACTTAAGTAATATTATATCCTTCTGGAGTCTTTGATGGAGTTAAAGAATAGATATTTATAATTACAGTTTTCCTTAGTTATGATAAAAGATAAAGTAGATATAAATACTGTAACTATAATTTTTGCTTGATACCCTTTTTGTTATTTAACTATGTTAAATTATGTTATTTAACTATGTTAAAATTAAAACCTTCCTTTTTATTTAGACAGAAAGGGGGACATGTTATTGGAGTCCACTCTGTATGCTCTGATTACCATTGATTAATAAAGAAACTACTTTGGGCCTATAGCAGGGCAGAACAGAATTAGGTGGGGAAAACTAAACTGAATTCTGGGAGAAAGAAGGCAGAGTCATTGAGACACCATGGAGCTGCCAGAGGGGAAAGATGTGAGCTGCCAGCTGGAACCTTGCTAGTAGGCCATTGGTGCGGGAGAATTGTCTGTATTCTGTCGATCATGATTTAAATAAATGCTGATTGGCCATTAGCCAGGATGTATGGGTGGGACAACCAGACAGGAAGTAGAGGCGGAGCAAGGAGACCAGGAGAATTCTGGGAAGCAGGAAGCTCTCCCGGCATTCCTGTCCAGACCACCGAAGAAGCAGGATATGACCTGCCATGCTGAGAAAGGTACTGAGCCATGTGGCTAACATTGATAAGAATAATGGGCTATGTATACTATAAGAGCTAATAAAAAGCCTGAGCTAATGAGCCAATCAGTTTATAACCTAATGTAGACTCTCTGCATGATTTTCCTTAGAACCTAAATAGCTGGGGACCTGGTGGGAGGACAGAAACCAACCAGGCTCTCATGATACAGGCCATGAGCCTGTGGTAAAATATAAAATAATGGAGATGGGTTAATTGCTAGCTAGCAATACATTTAAGCTATTGACCAAACAGTATTGCAAATAATAAAGTTTCTGAGTGATTATTTCAGGAGTCTCGGCAGCCAGGAAATGAAGAAGCAGCCTCCCTACTACAGCCAGGCAGGACCATTTCACAGAGAAACCTGGTCTCAAAAAACAGAAGAGAGAAAACAACTAATGTCAGACTTAAAAGATGGAGTTAAAGATGACCAGAAAGTGGAGGATTGTTAGTGATCTTTGAAGAAGTTGAAGTAGAAAATAGATGTGATCTGAATTGATTAAAAAGCTCATATTACATGAATTCTGCCTTTAATCTATGTGCCCAAATCAAAGGCTGAGACTGTTAAACAAGATGTCTTCATCTTCATGTATCACTTCTACACAACTGCAGCAGCATGCCTGCTTTAAGCCTAAGAGAGTTTCCAACCACAACTCATCAAATACCTACTACTAGTTCATCTCTCACTTCCAGTGTTTAAATGTTAGGGCCCAGAGAGTTTGGAAGAGTTTTTATCCAGGGCTATCCTATTGTGAATTCTAACACTGACATTTGAAAATAGAATTAAGGCTGCTACAAGTGCAGCAAAAAGATCTCATGGTTAGAAGTACACAGGGACTAGGAATCAGGAAGTCTATTTATTATACAGACTGAGCTTTAGGTTTTTATACCAATTGAAATTCCAGCAAGAGGAAGAAAGACTAACAAACATGAAGTTGGAATGTGGATACTTGATGGTGAGAGGGCTGAAGAAGGCAGTATTACAACAGATATTTATGGTTTCAATGTAGGTATTTCCCTTTCCAAAATCATCTCAATTGTCCTATTTGGAAAGAGACAGATGGCCCTTACAGTTTCCACTTGGTCTTATTTTATGTTCTTCCAAGAACTTTGTGTGTGAGCCTAAAAATTTGGGAAACTTGAACCATTACTTCATTAATCACTGTGTCTGGAGTGAAAACTAAAGGTTTAGAAAATGAAAGTTCTTGAAGACAGTTGTGATAAATTGTCCCATTTGTGCTGTGGAACAATCTTGTATTCTATGAATATTTGTTGCTCTCATTTGTTTAATAAAAGGCTAAGTGGCCAACAGCTAGGCAGGTAGAGGTAAGGCGGGTCTTGCAGACAAAAAGAGAGTGTGAGGATGAAGAGGGTGGAGTTGCAAGCCAGACAGAGAGGAAGCAGGAGATAAACATGCAGTGCTGAAAAAACAGTACTGTCATGAGGTAGAACATAGATAAGAAATATGGATTAATTTAAGTTGCAAGAGTTAGTTAATAATAAGCCTGAGCTATTGGTCGAGCATTTATAATTAATAATAAGTCTCTATGTGGTTATTTGGGGGAGTCAGTGGTCCCTACAAAACTCCACCTACACATCTGTCTCTTTAAACTGATAAAGAATGGGAACTGATGGTCCTTTCCCTTGGTTTCATGTAATTTCTTAGTCCCTATCTATCCAAACATTTCCTAGGATGAGTGACATCATGCCACTGGACCTGCATGGAAAAGCTTGGCAAGAGCACATGAGAGTGGGTCTTTGGAACCGGGTTGGCTGTGTTCCATTCTTTCCTTCTCTGTAACTCAGTTTCCTCCCTCAGAAAAGGATAAAGATCTACTCCACACAGCATTATACCAATTAAATAATAAAATGGCCAAACAATACCTATAACACCATAAGAACACAGTGAAAATACTAAATATGTAGAAAACATAGAATTTCCAGCATAACCAGAATATTTTTGCCTATAGTGAATAGACACATAAATTCAGTGTGTCTGACAATGAACAAATATACTGAGCTGTTTGTACATCTTTGCTCTGTCTCATATGGATCTATGACTCAGTTCCCTATCTTAACAGTCATTCATTCTGCATTTTTTAATCATTGCAACTCAAGTCATTCAGGAGCCCAACCCTCTTATCACCAGCAAGGTGTTATAGACCAAAAGTGGCTACATTAGTATGGGTAACTACTATGGCCAGATTAAAATGAAGGGCTGAATGAGAGGAGGAAATGGACAAAGTAGGTCACTCTGTCTGAAGAGCTAATACTTCCCAAGAACACAGCATCTGTTCTTTCTCACTTCTGAAGACCCAGCATCCAATATAAGCTTCCTAGGGAAAGACATAATCTAAATTCTTTCACTCTCTACATGATTCACTAAGATCAGGATAAATCCCTAAAAACAGATAGATTTAGTATATGTAATTTTATTAATATGTAAAATATTATCATGCCTTCTATCTAAGAATTATAAAATGATATGTTATACACTATATGAGTAAATATTTACTTTTAGCTGCTTTAGCATCAATATTTCTGAAGCAGCATGCAAGGCTACCTATTTTTAGAATGTTCCATTGGCACTGTCCTTAAAACTGCTTTGCTTCCCCATGTTCCACGCAGCTTTATCACAGCAAGCTGGTGACTATATACTTGTCAGATAGGAGTGGATCCATAGGTGGGCTTGTTGCTCTGGGAGGTAGCAAGCCGCCTCCCCCAGGAAGGATCTAGAATTGAGTCTGAAAAAAGAGATCTGTTCTCACCAGGAGACTTAGCCTGTCTCATGCAAATGTGGTTCCTGTTGAGGCCTTGTGTTCTTCCATGTGGACTGAAGGAGAAAGAAAGCTACTCCACAAAGGGAGGGGGAAATAGTTTGAAAAGGGAGAAATGGGCAAACAGCCTATTGGCTCCTGCTGATAGTTAAGCCTGGTACAAGTTATTTCTTTGTTTCTGTAGGTATCTCTCTCCTATCAGGAATTTGCCTTTTTCTCCTAGGTTTGTTAGAAATGGGTTTCTGTGTAGCCTTCATCAAGGGAGAACAGAGATTAAGGAACTATCATTATCAAGATACCTACCTGAGGTACTGGGCATACAACATGAAGCCTTTTGCATTTTAAATGATTCAGGAAATAGCAGATAAACTGGTGTGGAGCATGGCAAACTCCCCGCCCTCATTAAGAGCCACTGTAGGGCCAGCTGCAGAACAGTGCCACATGTGGCTATCCATAGCAACAGCTTTGCCTCAGTTCCTCAGCACATCTCTTCCTTCCCATGTTCTGGGTGCTAAGAGTGCCTATGCACCACCGCCATCACCTGCAGTTATTTCACAGAGGCATCTTCCTCATTTGCCTGGCATGCTCCATCCCTGCCCCTCCTTGCAACATGATCAAAGAGTTCTACCAGCTTTCCAGCCAAAAGCTCAAGACTGCTAGAGCTTACCTCACCTTACCTTGGCAGTGTCACCTGAGCAGCCAGCACAGAACTGCGAATCCCATTGCTCAGTCACCAAAGGTTCCCTAAGGAACCCTTCCTAGTAACTGGGAAATGATCGGATATTCCAAGCTGAAGGGGTCTTTCCTATTTACTTGTTGATGCTAACAATGATGTAATAATTAAGACCATTACTTAATTTTGACTTGCTGCCCTTACGCAGCAAGGTGAATTGCCTGCCATCTCTTGTTAGAAATCACATCTTTTGAAGACACCACAGTCATAAATTTGGAAAGGCAAAGGTGATAGTTATCTTTGGATTACAGAGATTTAAGAACCATTTTGTTCCTTAGGGGTTATTTGGTTGTATTTTACTTTTAACAATAATGATTAATTATTATCTGAGTATTAATACTGAGATTATGGAAATCAGGCACTCAAAGGAAATGCCTATATTCACTTTGTGTTTATATTAGGAAACAGGGCTGGAGTATCTAGGTACTCTCCACAGCCTTGCTAATTATCTGAACTCAAATAAAACCCACTCAGATGCTCTTGACTTCAATAATCATCTACTTCAGTCTTTACATCATTTCAGGTAACAGTATAAATAAGAATTATGGGAAGTACTTCTTGGATATAGATTACTAGTTTCTTCATCAGATTGTTTGCTTGCAAAAACCTTGGATTTTAGCATCATCAGTGTTTACTTTGGGGCCACCCCATAGGTCTACAGATCAGTTTTATTTGAAGCATGCACAAGGAAAGAAATGCAAATACGTTTCTGTTACTGTTACAGTCCCTACTCTTCGGTATTGTTTTATACCCACTGAATATTTATACTCTTGCACAAATACATTTATGATCTTTATTTTAGGTTACCCTTTAATACAATTAAATTTGTTTTCAATAGTTCATTTGCTTGCGCACATCAGGAAAAGTTAACGCACAAACAAGGCAAGTGTAAAAGACTACAGTTAACCTCAAGAACAAAAGAGTAATTTATCTATCACCTTGCCAAACAACAAACTCCCTCTAGCTGTTAATATTTCTTAATAAAGACAGCAGCTATCAATTAGAGAAATAAATTAGGTTGAGGACAAAAGAGTCAAGGGAGAGACAGTCATGAAATTTGCAGTTACTCTCCTGTAAATTGTCAGTAATAGTTGAAACACAGAAGTTTGCAGCTAGCTGAGGGCCACAGTTGACAAAAATGTGGAATGAACTTGTGGCTCTAATTTAGGTTTTGCTCCCATTTGTCAAACTGAGTTAATAAATGAGAAGTCACTGACAAGGTCCACTGAAGGTTGTTAGGAAATAAAAACTTGCTCAGGCTTTATCAAAAGACAAAAAGATTCCAAGAGCTGTGTGATCGATGACTCCAAGGAGGTGGTGTTTTACAGATACACTAGGACTGATACACAATGGACTACAAAGATCACGACAGCAGGCACAAGACCTGTATAAGATCAATCCAGGCAAAATCCCAGAAAAAAAGAAGGTTCTATAGGCATGAAGCCCACCCCAAGTCAAGAAGCAATTCACAAGTAATAGCTCTCAGTAGAGAATAAAAAAAAATTTCATCAATGAAGTGACACTGCGCATATCAGTCCTACTTCAGAATAGATCCCATGCTCAGGAGACATTGAACACAAATTGTACTCCATGTTTTTATTTGTTTATTGCTTTGTTTTAAGAGAAAGAAAGAACCTGAAGTCAGGTAGGTAGGGAGGTGTGGAGGAGTTGAGAGAAGGGAAAGACTATGATCAAAATATAAAATTCTCAAAGAATTAATTCTTTTCAAAGATCTATTAAATTGACTAGCTAGAAGTAGAACTAACATTTCCAGAAGAATTTACTAGAGTTAGTCTGATTTCCAAACTACAAAAATCCTAAATAACCAATAAAGCAGTTTAAATAGGAGGAAAGATAGCTCTTGCCATTTAACGCAAGAACTTTTATCTTTTTTTTTTAATGATGAGAACGTTCCCTAGAGATCTGCAGTACATAAAGGTTAGCTATTTCTACTAAACATATAGACATTTATTGAGTAACCTTTTATCAGGAAGTAGACAGCTCATACAGAACATACTGTAAGTTAATTCAAATCTTTCTGCTTCATCATGAACTTTTAGGCAGTTCACTATCCTTGGTATGAAAGTGTAGTGAGAAGGTAAAGTAGGAAAGTAAGGCTGATCCAAGAACATCCCAGAGAGAGGCTTCTGTTAATACTATGGTTTCCCTCAGGAAGCAGAACTCCTCCTATTCTAGTCACTAGATGAAGCCTCAGTTAGTAATAGAGCCTGAGAATTTCCAGAGGCTTCCAATTCATATCCCATGTCTTTAAAATATATAAGACAGTCCATATATGATGAATACATTTTTTTTTACTGGAGAGAACCTATTTCTAAAACTCATTATAATAATTAAGACATCCTCACTAATATAAAACCATCTCTGGCATTCAATATGCCTTTTAGCAATGATCCCTGCATTAAGATCTGGTGGGGATGCAAGCTGGTACAGCCCCTTTGGATGTCAGTGTGGCGATTTCTCAGAAAATTAGGAAACAACCTTCCTCAACACCCAGTAATACCGCTTTTGGGTATATATCCAAAGGATGCTCAATCGTGCCACAAGGACATGTGCTCAACTGTGTTCATAGCAGCATTGTTTGTCATAGCCAGAACCTGGAAACAACCTAAATGCCCCTCGACAGAAGAATGGATAAGGAAAATGTGGTACATTTACACAATGGAGTACTACACAGCAGAAAAAATAACAACATCTTGAATATTGCAGGAAAATGGATTGACCTAGAAAACATTATTTTGAATGAGGCAACCCAGACACAGAAAGACAATTATCACATGTACTCACTCATAGGTGGCTTTTAAACATAAAGCAAAAAAATTAGCCTACAAACCACAAACCTAGAGAACTTAGACAGCAATGAGGACATTAAGAGAGACTTACATAGATCTAATCTACATGGGAAGTAGAAAAGGACAAGATCTCCTCAGTAAGTTGGGAGCATGGGGACCTTGGGGGAGGGTTGAAATGGGGAGGAAAGAGTCAGGGAGGGGAGCAGAGAAAAATATAGAGCTCAATAAAAATCAGTAAAAAAAAAAAAAAAAGATGTGAACTGAGGAATGGTTTATGTCTCTCTGTATTATCTGACTAACAGTCTGGTGGTCTACCAAGACTAAGAGTGAGAGTGTTTGAAGCTCATGGGTCATAGAGAAAGAAGTGAAATGTAACAGTACTAAGTAGTCTCCAGAGGTGAAGTATAATAATTTGGCTCCACAGTTTTCTCTTCACTGCACTAAGCAGCTCCCATCTCTCAGATGGTGACACCCAAAAAATTCTCATGTTGCAAAATCATTTTCGAAAAGATGTGTGAATAGAGAAGAGAAGATGGTCTGTTTTCATATGTTAGAGCATTGTGACAGAATGTTAGCAGAATAGATGAGGCTAGAGTAAAGGCTAGCAATTGTTTATCCTCCCCCTCCCCATTGTTATCCCTCATCTTGGATCATTTCTATTGGACTTCCAAGACGTGAATGCCTGAGGAACACTGTGCTAGAATGCAAGGAGTGGATATTTGAGGTGGTACAAGACCATGAATTCTATGGACCTGAGTCCTGTGTTCAAATATTTCATTTGCACTGATCTCTGTCTCTGAAATTACTCTAAGATTATCTCCCCCTGTCTTGATAAAAAAGCCATTGGCTCCCATCTAGCCAAACTTATCTTTTCAGCAAACAGTTGTTTGGCTACACGTTTGATTTAGGCTCCAGAAAACAATTTTTCTCACTTTACATGGCCAAGTTGCAAGTTTCCTAGTACTTTTGTTCTTTTCCAATTTTAATTATGAGTTCTGTCTTTAAACCATTTCTTTTGGTCATCTTACTGCCAGCAGTTAACAACATCTTGTAGCTCTTCCAATAATTTGTGAAAGAAATTCCTTTCACATGTCCAAATTTATCACTTTCATATTCTGCCATCCATAAACTTCTGGGACATGGAAACAATCCCAAGTTCTTTGCAACTACATTAAAATAAAGAGGGTATTTCCTCTAACTCCCAGTGCCTTGCTCCTCAGTTTTAATGTCCACATGTCCTTTGGATCATAAACACTTGAGTAATCCCAAAGAAGACCCAGTCTTTCCTCGAATATCTTTTCTTCTTCTGAACCCTGTCCCCAGTTGCCCTGAATGTTCCACTCAGGACAATCTAGCTTTTATTGAGTTACTCCTACAGTTTCTTCTACTGTCAAGGGTTTGTTGCAGCAATAGCCCCATTTCCAAATACCAATTTTCTGTCATACCACGCCATTTGTTACCACCACAGTACACCCAGAGCTGTACAGTACACAAAGAAAAAAATGATTGTTAGTACATAGGTCTGGAGGCTGAAAGATCCAGGAGCAAGGATCTTATATGAATTTCATGCAGACCTTTCTGCTGTAGGGAAAGCAGAAGGGTAAGAAATGGGATTGGATGGGGGTAAAATAACTTTTATTCCAATTTCCTTCTCATGATAACTCATTCATTCCCACAGTAATGGCAATACTGTACCTCTTAAAGGTCCTCCCCTCTCTCAACTCTATTGCATTGGGGATTACAAGTACAACACATGAATACTGAGAGACAAACTCAAATCATAGACCCTCTACCTACTGTCTTTCAGGCAATACACAGAGAAAAATAATGACTAGAATCAGAAAGATTTGGGAAAAGCCTAAGAATTTCATGTCATTGACTTTATGGCACATGAGTGAAAATATTTGCAAAGGCAAAAAATGACAAATATGTCTAACCACTTAAGAACTCGAGAAGATGGAGAGAGTGTTATCATTCAGAAATGTCCTTTCATAAATTATGCACATGGAAACCACTTTCAAATGTGTCATTATCTCATTTCCTGTTCTCAAGGATCCTAGGCACGTGATCCCCTTTCATGAAACTTCTACAACTTATAAGATAGAACAGCATGCTGGAGAAATCTTGAGATATTTGATGGAGGACTGGGCTGAATTCTTAATGAGCTCTGTTGCTTACTGACTGTTTGATACATGCTTCTAAGCAGTGCATATTAGAGCTCAGAAATGGAAGCAGTTGAGTTTTACACACACACACAGGAGAGAGAGAGAGAGAGAGAAAGAAAGAAACAGTCCCTCCACATACATGCACACACACACACACACACACACACACACACACACACACACCAGTCCCACAACAGATGGCAGGGCACAATAATCACATCCTGTCAGGATCTCCTCACCCTACTCAAGGGTGCAACTGAACACAATGCAACCATCTCTTCTCTGCAAGCAGTTCTTTTGGTTGCTGTTTCCTTTTTACATCAAGATCACATTCCATTCTTGACACTCTTTCATTCCTCCACATTGTCACTATCAGATACTGCATAACCCCACCTTAGCAGTTCTGCTAGCCTGAGGCTGCTCCTGGTTGTTGGATCTAACAGTCCAGTTATTGAAAAACCCAGACCAAGAGAAAAGATTAACAGAGTATCTACCAGTTGTAGTTATTCAGTAGACTTTGTAAAATGACTGAATAAAATGTCTACTTTGTTGGGTAGAATTGGGGATATGGGTGCTGAATTGGAGAAATCTAACACAGACGAGTGAGAGACTGAGTTAGGATAAGTTATTTAGAACAAGGCTGCATGCCACTTGGGAATTAAATGAGATTTGGGGATGAACCAAGATGTGGATATTAAACAGTTAGAGACCCCAGGGAACTCAGAGAAGGATGCCAGGTAAGACATGTGCCAAGAGAAGCCTAGTTGCAGGAATGTGGTGCATTTGAAGTGATGAAAAAGTGTTAATAAATTATACTCCCTAAGCATTTAAGTTTTTATAAGCAAAGAAACTGAAATGGATGAAAGAGAAACTATGAAAGAATGATTTAAATCAGTATCAATATTATTTAAAAAAACACTTTCTTCCTAAGTCTTCCAACCAGGCTGGGTATTCCTCAAAGGCAGAGTCTGCCTAACTCACCTTTGAGTCTCCAGGTGATGCTAAAGAATTCAGTAACGTAAGCCAAATGTAAGGAACCTTATATGTTTTGTGTGCAATAAAGATCAGCATCATTGGAAGCCCCCCTTTGCATTTAAATAGAATCTTTGTTGCATAAGAATAACCCTTTTTTCCTCCAAACATCTCAATCTTGTAATGAGAAGCAGGTGTTCTTTGCTTTTCTTAGATGGATAAATTACAAAACAAAGGGGTGAACAGAAGGCTCAGGAAAAGCAGGCAGCAGCTGTTGAGGCAAGAGTGGGTTTAGGCTATTTTACATGCCTTGCTTGGAGATGTCACAGCTTGATTTCCCTCCTGAATCTCTTCCAACACAGGGTCCATGAGCCAAGGACTGCTGTCCTTCTATCCAGAGTCAAGTTCAGTTTCCACTGCCTAGGAAGGTTCACTTTAAAGCAGAGTTAGCAGGTGTGTATATAAAACCTTGTAAGAAAGTCTATACTGTGAAGACTATTAGTAATTTGGGACGACTTATGTTCAAGTCAATTAGTGTCAAAGAAGCATAAGTTGTGAAGACATCCTGTGTATGAAGTAACCCGCATAAAGTGGTGGTTGCCTGGATATTTACTCTCCAGTACCCCCTGGCTTAGCTGAAATGATTGCTAGTAGAAAATTACAGAATGAGGGGAGGAAATTCTGTCCCAGGGTCCTTCCTGCCAGATGACAGTTTGCTCTGAAGGCATGTGTCTGTTGGTGCCATAGACTCCTCCAGAGTAGGAGTTACAGGAAATTATGAACTACCCAGTGTGGGAATCGATCTTAGGTCTTTTGAACACTAGCAGGCACTCGTAGGCACCAAGAGCCATTCTCCCATGATCCTATTTATTCATGAGATGAAAAATCTGGATGTCAGTGATTTAAATCTCTACTGACACAGTATGCAAATGAGAGAAAATGCTTGACTAAGGGCAGAAATGGTCTTTGTCAGTCTTCCCCTAAGCACAATTCTAGCGCACTGCGCATGTCATCCCATTTAACTACAACAGCAGTTATTGTACAGTTAAATATTTCTGTCTATACCATATACTTCCTTATAAGGAAGTGCTGTGGCCATGTCAGAGGAATTGCAATTGCAGTTCCAGGTGTCAGCCCACCCAAAGGGCATCCTCTGATGGGCTAATCTCATTTAGGCAAGGCCTTGGGACTGTAGACCACAGAATGTCTTTTACTTCTGCTGTGCCTTTAAATGGTTGCTGCAGCTCTGTTTCTCTGGTATCTAGTATGGTGTGAGATTCCCACTGCCTATATTATAGTGTATTTTTCTCTTGGAAACATCTCATTCTACTGGGCATTTTTACCTGTGGATTGTCAAGATGACCCCTCCGCAAGCTGTACTGTCTAATTTGATAGTAATAATGATAGCTTATGCAGAGTTTTGATGAATAAAAATAAATACAAGATTATACTTCACAGTCAAGGTCTGCGAATCTAACCTAAGGAGCTGCATGGATTGTAGCTCAAGTTAATGACTAACAGTTGAGTTCCAATAGTTCAGCTAATTTAAATTCTTTTAACCTTAATATTGGGAGATGTGTTCACAAGTCTTGAAGGGCATCACAGCTGAAACACAGTTTTGAAAATAGTAAACTTAGACTGAAATGTTTTTGCTAAATAATTTTGAGGTGAAGAACCCAAAAAGACAATCTAAAGTTTTAGAAAGGCACACAGTTAAATGCGGAACTTTTAAGGCACGAAACAAGAACAAAGCAGCTTAATTATTATTGACTGACATACTCTCCTTGCTAGGTTTGATTGATGATGATTAATTCCTTATACCTTTTCTGCCCTGAATCTCCTGACATAAAAAAACTACTAATGAATGAATATGTACCCTAAATATTTAAAGTAGAGCTGACTGATTATTTTTCATATATAAAAGTTTAGGTTTGTGATTTCTTTAAGATTCCTTATATGATTGCATTTTAAGGTAAGTAATAAAGTAATTGGACCTTTCATTGTAACTGCAAAATGCAGCCTGCCAGTAAAAGACCTGAGAAGAATAACTTCCCTGCCTCCATGGTTAATCTATAGCAAGTTGCTTGGGTATAAATGCATCTGGGTTCTCGGGATGATTTGTTTTTCACCTATAATAAATAAAATGTTCAGTTATGTGAGGGAGATGAAAACATGTTTTTACCTATAATCATTCACCTTGAGAAATGGAATGCAACTGTTTTGATTCTTGTACTGCCTGGAAGATTCTGTTCAGGTAGAAAAGCGGTGAAGAAATTGAGAAAAGAAACAGAGGATATAGAAAGAGAGAGGATAAAGAAGGAAACAATCAAGAGAGTTTGTGAGTGCCTTTTTCCCTAACCCTCCTCAGATAGAAAAGACTAGGTTCGCCATTTGTAGATTCCTATCAAAGCCCTGTGCTGCTGGAGGCAGGCTCCCCAGACACCCACATGGAAGGAACACGGAGGTCAGATATCAGTGATTGGCAGGTGACTCCTGAGCTGATTCTTGTCCCATAAACTTGCAGGTCCCATCACACTGGGTTTATTTTCTCGGGGGGTGAGACAGAGAGATTTAGACTGCCTAGGTAGCACCCTAGGTGTTCAATTGAATCAGCAGAACTTTTAAGAGCTTTGTTTAAAACCTCACTCAAGAGGAGTTGCATTTATACCATCCCAAGTGGTTCAAATCACAACCAGAGTTGAGAACCTCTGAACTAAGTGGGCTCTAAACTTTCCTCTAATCGAAAATGGTATGATTCTAAACACTTTCAGAGGGAACACTACTGTTTGGGTTTACTGTAACTTAATCTGTTTCATTCTTTCTTCTTTTTAAGATCCAGTAAGAAAATAGTTTTCTAGAAACTGTGGAACCATGAAATACATGTCAAGTACTGGGCATCAACAGGCCCCTCTGCTAGATGGTAAGTGGATGACAACAGATGCCTCCAAAGAGGCTTAATAGATGAGCAGATGCTAAACCACATACTTTAAATGTGGCCCACCAAATTCAGTGGCAGAGGCATGCGCAGCAGCTGTCTCATCACACCCTTACAGAGGAGTGATGCCACAGCCCACACCCTGACATCTTAAGAGAACCATCTCAGACCTCACAGACATATTTTATGAAAAGGAATGGGTCAATTTTATCTACATATGAATACAAACATTCAGTCCATCTGAGCTGTGAATTCAGGTTGCTTGGCAACAGCCTTTACAGTTATGTTATTTGCTCAGAAATGAGAAAAGCTGGATTTTTTCTTTTTAAAACAAAGAAATATTAATCACAGAAATGATGGGGGTATTTATTTGCCTGCATAATATTTTAGCTGATTTGTACTTTGCAGTCAAAATGAGAGGACTTTGTAAAGGTACAAGGCTGAAAGAGAAACCCATGTCCAAGTTCTGTCATTAGTGGAGGGTATAACAATCAGCTATTGGTTTTATCAGCGGAATATGCATTTATTGAGCACATATTTTATGTTTAATCTTTTATTTTCAAGATATTTCAGTGGGTAACTTCCCTGTTTTAGGTATTTTGTTAAATTCCCAATTCCATTCACTTAGCTTAATCATAAATAAATCTTTAAATACACATACAACAACATATAAAAGTAATGGGCAGTCTCAGGAAGTAAAATGTTCTGCATCCCAAGAGAGATAATTAAAGTCATAAAATTTATATAACTCTACTTCTATTATATACTGCTGCCTCTCAGTACCTGCCGATGAAAACTGCCCACTGAAGAGCAGGTACATTTTTCTTGATTAAAAAAAAAATATTATTGGGTCAAGAAACAACAACAAAAATGCATATCAACATCTTACTGCAAAATATTTTCCAGCTCCAAAAAGAGAGGCAGATATTTTATTTCCCACTAATATAAAATATGACAGCTAATTTGTTCCAGAGCATTGGAGCCTTTTGGAGAGATAAAAGTGAACTAAATATAAAATGCCTAACAAATGTGAAGCAAACAAATGTCCATTTAAAAATATTGCTCTCATCTTATGCTTCTCATAAAGATCATGTCAATTTCAAGGTCCTCACCATATTTCAAATATTTATCAGCTGTAAATGCCAACATATTAGTAAAACCAAATGGTAGAAAACAATCTTGGATATCTAAACAATGTTACATTTGTCATTTTGCTTGTTACTGAGCAGACAGATGGGTTCTAACATGTCACAGCAAGCTACAGAAAAAAAAACCAAACCCATAAAATCCATGCATGAAATAATGGTGTCAACAAAACCAAAGGTCCGTTGTACCCATCAGCCAGCATCTGTGATTTGTAACCAGGAGTCATGGCAATAATCCAGGCCTGGAGGGGGAAAGTGTCAGGTTAGAAATAATTTGTGGGGTGCTTTCTGAACTTGAATGAATGTCAGTGCTCAGCATAGCTTGATCCATGCATGGTCTCAGCTCAGCTATATCTGATAAAACAGTGGGAACTGCACCAATCCTGAATACCCAATCATGTACCACCACATCACACAGTTTTATGTGCCTTAGAGGACAAGGTAGCCACTGTCCAGTCTTGCTCTGCTTTGTTTCTTCATTAATAACAATGAACAAGTCTCATTGCTCCAGTCATGAATAAATGTCTGTATTGCTGATCTCTGACATATTGGAAGTGGGAGAAGAGAGTCCTCAATTTATCTGGATTTTACCTTTGTAGAGAGACAGGGTGATATGAGAAAGAATATTTAACAATTCACCACAATTCTTGTTTGGGAGGCATGTTAGCATTGTTTCCTGATAGGAATCAAAACATAATTATAACATGAAGGCCGGGCTTGTTGGGGTTTATGTCCTGCCCGGTTCCCACAGCCATTTAACCCCAAAGAAATCACACAGAGAGGTCTATATTAGGTTATAAACTGATTAGCCCATTAGCTCAGGCTTCGTATTAGCTCTTATAACTTATATAGCCCATTATTTTTATCTATGTTAACCACATGGCTCAGTACCTTTTTCAGCGGGGCAGGTCACATCCCACTTCTTCAGTGGTCTGGGCAGGAGTGCCGAGAGAGCTTCCTGCTTCCCAGAATTCTCCTATTCTCATCGCCCTGCCTGTACTTCCTGTCTGGTTTTCCCGCCTATACTTCCTGCCTGGCTAATGGCCAATCAGCATTTATTTAAATCATGATTGACAGAATACAGACAATTCTCCCGCACCACATAATAAACTATGACACAGTTTTATAACGGCTAGAATTTGATACTGGTAACTTTTAGCAAAGATGTATGGAGAACCTATAGAGAGGAAAGAGAGTAGAAAAAGAGAAGATCTCCTGAGTAAATTGGGAGCATGAGGACCTTGGGGGAAGGTTGAAGTGGGGAGGGGAGAGGCAGGAAGGGAGCAGAGAAATATGTAGAGCTCAATAAAAATCAATAAAAAGAAAAAAACAGTCTTGCTTATCAAAAATGTCATGAATTCTAGCTTCTGCTTGGAATGTTGAGCTAGAAATACTGTCATTTCCATCCTTAAGTGAAACACACTTAGACAGAGGAGAATCTGCAAGATCAAAATATATGCTAATTCCATAAGATAGCTGAGTCATAAAGAAACTAACCAGAAAGCTAAGACAGAGCAAGTCAAGGGCAGGGGGTAGGGATAGCACATTAGCCCTTGATTACTCAAAGAGGATTTGAGGCTCTCAAAGCCATGTAAACTGGGGAGAGCAATTCTACTATAGTATATGAGCTTGTTAAAGATGGACCGTGTGCTAATGTGACAGTAAGGTCGTATTATGCGGCAGATGGTAACCAAAACCACAAAGAACCTTGCACACACTTTCAGACCTTTCACAAAATTCCCTAGGTACTCCCATGTTGACAGCAAATTCCTCCTCGAATCTTTTTTACTACAGAAAGAATCATAGGCCCTGGAGGGGAAGACGTGGGGAAGTCATGAAGTCCTGTCTGGTTCCTTCTCCCACCCCCCCATGAAGTCAAATCCTCAAGTCTCTAGATGAGTGAAGGAAACATCACCCTAAGATACAACTAAAGTCACAGTATAGTTGAGGGAAAACCCTCTAAACCTAAGAGAGCGATAAAGATACATAATGGAGGGCATGGGCAGATGGTCCAGCAGATAAAGTGCTTACTACAAAACTGTAAGTGCCTGTGTTCAGAATCCCAGAGTCCACATAAAAGCTGGCAGACGTGATGGCCATCTGTAATCACAGCACTTTGAAAGCAGAGACAAAGATTACCTGGGACAAGCTGACCAGCTAGAGTAGGAATAATAGGTGAGTTTCAGTTTCAGTGAGAGACCCTACGTCAATAAATCAATCTGGAAAGGATGGAGGAAGACAGAAATCAATTCAAATGTACACAAAACAGTCTAGGCCATATAGGAATGCATTCTGGGCCTAAAAACCATGCCCTAATAAGCTCTTAAAAATTAAGAATATATGGAGTATGTTCTTGGATTATACATTAAATAAACTAAAAGACATCTTGGGAAAATCAACAAGTATTTTAAAAGTTAAATAACACCCTTTAAACCCACTCAGGAGGAGGGTGGAGAGATGGCTCAGTGGTTAAGAGCACTTGTTGCTCTTACAGAGGAGCCTAGTTCATTTACTGGCACCCACATGGCAGCTCACAACTGTCTTTAATTCCAGTTCTGAGGGATCCAGTCATCTCTTTTGGTATCAAGCATCCATGTGGTATGCATACATACATTCCGGCAAGACACTCATGCACATAAAATAATAAATAAATAAATCTTTAAAGAAGAAATCAAAATATATATGGGGAAATGGCTTGACTTGAGTTGAAAAACAACAGTATACCACAATAATTAGGACATTGAGTTGTGTGGTAGATATTTGGTAATTACCTCTCAGGGGGGAAAGGTCATGATTTGTGGTATTTTCTAGTTCTCATGATGTAAATATCACCATCATGGTTGATATTACAGAAGATTGAGTGGGACTTGGGGAAAGATAATAAAATTATCTCTTAAGAGTCAAAAATCATTACAGCACTAGATGTAGCTAAAACAGTGTATAGAGAGCTATCATAATAGCAATGTTTATATTAGAAAAGATCTCAATTCAATTATTTAATAATGCAGAAAAGAAAATACAACAAGAACAATTCGTACTCAAGAAATCAATAAAATTGAGGATGTAAAAAAATAGAGAAAGTAAATTAAGCTACAAGTTACTGCTTAGAAAAAACAGTGTAACTGGTAAACAGGAAAACACTAAGAAGAGTAAAAGAAATACAAATCGCCGCAATCAGAAATAAATAAAGAATGGTATCAGCAACATGGCTGCCTACAGGTGCCCACACGTGTCTCTCTACAACAAAGAACCTACCCAGGGAACAAACAACATCTCTTACAGAAGTAATTACGACACTGTCGGAGTGCAGTAGTGATGTAACAAATATTGTGGAACATGAAATGCACCATGTCTAGAAAAGCCATCAAGTCTGTCTGAGGGAGGCATATCAACCCAGTTTGAATACAATTTCTCAGGCCCTGCTACCTAGATCATTGTTACATTGCCGACACTGCTAGTGTTAATCACAGCTAAAACGGCTACAGAAATCACTACGCTAAAGTGTACACCTGGAATCAATGTGCAAAGCACAACTAATTAATACCCTAGAACACACTGCTAGTAGAAAACATTTTATGATGAAAAACACCCTGCAAAATTCATGGTGGCATCTGGCCCACCCACTATAAAAATACAGTTTAGACACCTGTAAAATTCATAGCAGCAACCCACCCACCATCTACACAAATATAGTGTAGACATCTTGTAAAACTCACAGTAGCAACTGACCCACCCACTACACAAGTATGGTTTAGATGCCCCGTAAAATTAATAGTGGCAACTGACCTAAGAGCTACACAAACACAGAGTAGACACCCTGTGATATGATATTCATAGTGGCAACCTGTTCACCAGATATACAAATACAATATTGACACCCTGTAAAATTCAAGTGGCAAACAACTTATCAAATACATAACCACAGTGTAGGTAACCTGTAACATCCACAGTGACAACAGACCCACCACATACACAGATGATGTGTAGACACCCTGCAGCATTAACAATGGCAACACACCTATCACATGCACAAATACAGTACAAGGGTACAAGGAACATTTTAAAGGAAACATGATACCCCAAAGGAAACACACTAACTCCCAAGCGATGCACCTCAATGTAAAGGAAATTCACAAACTACCCAGCAAATAACAGAAGAGAGTGATTTTTTTAGAAAACTTAATGAGAAATAAGAAATGCAGAGTTGCATGGTATTAGTGAAAAATTCATCAAAGAAATGGAGATTATTAAAAGAAACCATTAAGAAAGCAATTTAGTAAGTGAAACTTTTGAGGTTTCAACAGCAGAAAGGGCACAAAGGAGGGTTTCGATGACTGGAGAAAAATCTCCTTTGAAATAACTTAATCATATTGTAAAAAGAAACCAAAGAATTGAAGAGTAAAGAAACCCTTTTAAGCCCATAGAACACAATTAACAAAGCAGCCCTTCTTTTCACAAAAGGAAAGACATGAGTGAAGTCATGGAAGGTCTGTCCAATTAAGTAATTGATGAAAGTGTTCTAAGTCTTGGGAAAGCTATCCATGGAAATTTGAATTATTCCATAAAAGATTTTCTTTGAGATACATTATGTTAAATTGTCAACAGTATAAGACAGAGAAAATTCTTTAAACAAAGCAAAGAAATCACTGTTAGGCTGGCAGTAGACTTCTCTTAGAAGCCATAAAGGCTAAGGGAGAATAGAAGAGCGAAGTCAAAGTTTCGAAAGAAAAAATACAAGCCAAATCCTATACCAGGAAGCCTACCCTTCACAAGTGAAGGAGAAAGGTTTTGCAAGAATACAGACTCTAAAAAACATCCCTCGATAAGACATAGAGAAATGCTGAAGGGAGGCAATGTCTAGAAGCAAAAGGACGATGGCAAGTCACAACTTAAAAACATACAAAGGTATGAAAGTCAACAATAGAACAGATACAAGATGGAGAGTGAGAAAGAACCAAATCTCAACTATGCACTATGCAGAAATCCACTGAGCCACATAGCTAAATAGAAAGTAAGAAAAATATAACTGCTGAAACATCCCTCTAGCCCAATCTGTTTAGTTTATGGCTTCCAGAAGACCTGTGTTCAGTTCTAAGCATCCATGTCAGGCAGCTTACAACTGCCTGTAACTCCAGTTCCAGAGGATCTGAAACCCTCTTCTGGACTCTGTGGATAGTACACTCTTATGTTCATGTGTGCATACACACACACACACACTCACACACACACCACACACACACACACACACCACACACACACACACCACACACACACACACACACACACACACACAAAATCAAATACTTTAAGGAGCAAACAAATTATAGGATACTAGGTCATTTCTTATTAATAACAACCTTGAGTATGAAGTATTTATAGTCTTATATTAAATGATATGACTAGTTAAGTGGATTTTAAGGAGCGATTAAAACAATAAAAAATAACTTTTAACAGTTAACAAACACTGAAATGATAGGGTATATCTTTTCTAACTAAATTAGAATAAAGATAAAAATTAATAAGAACTTGAAAATGGAAACAATGTTGTATTTAAGCAAAATTTTCATTAATGACTAGTGGGTCATGAAGAAATTGCAATGGGAAACTGGAAGTTTCTTGCAACAAATGAAAATGATAACACAGCTTAGAAAAAAAAGTATGAGAAACAGTAAAAGCAATGCTGAGGGAAATTTATATCTAGTGCCTATAGCAGAGGTAGTGCAATAGACTGGTGGAGGGATTATGTAAACACCACACCCAAAATTAGAAAGAAAAAAATCAAAGACCCAAACATCACTGTCATACATGTGTATATAGCAATAAAATTACCAGTTTTTTAAAGGATAAGCAAAATTGACAAACTTGTTTTAGCTACATTAACTGAAAAAACAGAAGATCAAATAAATTAAATCAGTATGAAAATAGAAAAAAATACAACTGACCCCATAGAAATACAAGGACCATAAGGAACTACAATAAACTATATTTGAATTAGAAGTATATACACTTCCAGACACATACAACCTACCAAACTTGAACCATGAAGATATAAGAAATGCACCAAGATCAATACAGCAACAAAATACTGACATTAAAACAAACACATAGACTAATGGAACAGAGTAGGTTCCAGAATAAATCTACATATTACAATAATCTGGTTGTTTTTACAAAAGCTTCAATAGCATCCAATAACAGCCTAGAGAGAGAGATTTCTCAACAAACCTGCTATTCATACAGATAAGAAAGAAATTATAATAGTATCTCTCTCCATTCACAAAATTCAATTCAAAATGGAACAAAACCTTAAATGTAATATATGAAACTACAGAACCATGGCAAAATACATAAGAAATGTCTGAGGAAATTCATCTAAGAAAGGCTTTGCATATGTCTCCAAAGGCACAACAAACCAAAGCAGAATGAGCAAATGGGCTTATATCAAACTCAAAAGCTCCTTTCCATCAAAGGAAATAATACAAAGACTAAATATACAGCCTAAATAATGGGAGTGATCAATTATAACTGCCATCCAAGTGGGGTTTAACTTTCAGAACCTATAAAGAACTGAGACATCTCAACAGAAAAAAAAGTCCCTTTCTCAGATGTATGCCATTCATTGAATGCTGTTGATGCCTTTGTCAAAAAGAAAATAAAGTCTAAAACAATACAGCGAGTAATCCATATACATATTTATCAAAAGGGAATATACAAATGACTAACAACTATGTAGGAAAATATTAAAATTCAGGGAAACATGGATCAAAACTGTAAGATTTCATTTCATTCCAGGTAGATAGTTATTGTCCAAGCATAATATAAAATAATAAATCCAGTAGCAGTGCAAAAAAAGGAGAGCTCTTTACACTCGCTGGGAATGTACTTTATTGTAGACGACACTGTGGAAAGCATTATAGATTTCCTCCAGGGAGCAGAACTAGCTCTTCCATTGACCCAGCCTTCTTACCAGTGGGTGACACCAAAGACATTTAAATCCGTATCAAATGGACATCTTCACTCACATGCCTAATTCAACACCCTCTTCAAGACTTGAGATACAGAATCCACTTTAGTATCCACCAGTGTATGAATAGATAAAGAAGATAGATATTGTGGGCACATATGATGGGATGTTAGTCACCATAGGGTGCAAATTTGGTCTTTTGCAGAATCACAAATTGAAGTGAAAGACATTATATTAAGAAGTAAGCTAGGCACAGAAAGGCACATACCACATTGTCTTCCTTAAATGAAAGCCCAAAATTTTCAAGACACAGATAAACATAGTTATCTGAACCTTGAAATGAAGCAAGGAAAGAAGGAAATATGCCCTTGTGGTAATGGGAATAAAGGAGAGTAGGAATCATGTCTAATGTTCCATAGCATGGTGTAATTTTAATTGACAATAATTAATTGAATATACAGATACACCTATAGACACTACACATATAAGCATTAATAAGGGATATTATATAAAACATATAACTCAGACAACCTAGAAGTGAATGATTCCCCTTGGTGACATTGTTATGGGTTAAGCTCTGCTCCTCTCAAAATCATATACTGAAGTCCTCATCCCCATATTTAGACAGAGGTCCAAAAATAACATCAAGCCATGTGAGTGTATGTTCATTCAATACACCTGATGTGCTTATAGGGAAAGAATACTGGGACACATACACACACACACAAACACACACACCAAAAAAAAAAAAAAAAACCCTGAAGGATGACCATCTGAGAAGAGAATGAAGGTAACTATGTAAAAGACAAGGAAAGAGATTTCTGAAGAAATGACCTAAATAACATCTTGATCTTAGACTGAAGGACTTTAAATTGGAAAGAAATTGATTTCTGCTGTTTAATCCACTGAGCTATGACACTTGTTACAGTGTCTCCAGAAAACTAATAAAGACACAAGCTGATAAAACTCATTCAACAGATGACATAAACTGTCCACTGCTAGTAAAGAAGTGATCTTCCAGTAAAGAAAACTGCAGCCTTAGATGGTCTCCCAGTGGATTCTCCCCGGTGTGTAAGAGAGAGCACTAGTTCCATGGTGATACTCCAAGAACACATAAGAACAAGGAACTCTGCTTGCTTCGCTTTATGAAACCCCAAACAGAAAAGCTGTTGCAGGAAACAAAATTCCTTATCCAGTTCTCTCACGAATACAGATTCAAAACATCAATAAATAGAAGGAAATAAAATCTGATATATTTTAACAAGGATAATATATCCTGTCCAAGGATGGATGTAATGAAAACATTCAAAATCAGTGTTCTAATGCTAATGTAACTTACCATGTCAGAGAAAAAAGAAACTATATGATTGTTTTCATAGATGCGTAAACAACTTTTAATGAAACTTAAGACTGACATATACAAAGAACTCTAGGAATGGGAGATAAAATCAAGCTGAAAAAAACATGTGGCATTACTTGCTGTGGGACAATGATCTTTTATCCTGACACTTGTATTATTTTTTTTTTTAAATAATGCTGATTTGCCAGTAGCCAGTCAGGAAGTATAGGCAGGGAAACCAGGCAGGAAGTAGAGGCTGGGCAATGAAAACAGGAGACTTCAAGGAAGAGGATTCTGCAGTCTGTGTCCTGACCCAGACACAGAGCAAGCAAGATGTTACTGCCTTGCTGAGAAAGATACCTAGCCACATGACTAACACAGACAAGAATTATGGGCTAATATAATCTAAAAGAGTTAATAAGAAGCTTGAGCTACTAGGCCAACCAGTTTTATAATTAATGTAGACTTCTGTGTGCTTATTTGGGACTAAACAGTTGTTGGTGGTGTGGCTAATATAGAGGGACCAGGAAGGACAGAAACCTAGGTCAACAATTACTACGATGAAGATAATCATGAAGATATGCACTTTATCTATGAAATATGCCCTGGGAACTCAGGTGCTGAAGGCTTGGTTTCCAGTGTTCAGACAGTCATTGGCTCATGAGTGCTCTGGCTGCATCAACTGATTATCTGTTAATAAATTTGTAATTTGATGGCACTAGTCTAAAATGGTTAAGTCTTTTGAAGAGAGAGCCATAAGAATTCTCTGTGTTCTGCCTATTTTTCCCTGCCCACTCCTACTCCCTGGTGCACATTGAGTTTTCCACTTTCTCCACAACTCTGACCTTTCCAGAACATCATACGGTAGGCACCCATCACTATGCAGGATTTTCTATCACTCAGCAATGTGCATACAAGTTTCCCCATGTCTCTCCATGGCTTAACAGATCATTTATTTTTATAATGAATAATATTCTCTTGTTTGGAAATACAATTTAATTATTCATTCACATCTGAACACACTTGCTTTGTGTTCAGATTTTTCAAATTGTGAATAATAATACGCTAAATGGGCTGGTTTTGCATGGCTCTGTGTCAGACTCCTCTGGATAAATATCAAGGATGAGGGGGGCAAGAATGTGTTTAGTTTTCTAAGAAACTGACACACAGTCGTTCACAGCGTCTATATTGGCTCTCACCCCACAGGAACACCTGAGCCCTGCTGCTGCTCCCAACAGCCTGTACAACCTTTCCTGCCAGTGTTCTCAGTGGGCACCTGGACACTCTATAAGAGGGGGAGTGAGTCTCATCCTTGGTCTAAATTTCCTTTTCCTGAGGACATATGATACAAAACATCTATATGCTTGTTTGCCATCTAAAGAGTCTGTCTCTGTCAAGACTTTGGGTCCATGTTTTAATTAGGTTGCTTTCGTAGAGTCAAGTATTGAATGACATTTTGCATTACTTACTATAATAGCTCTTTAGCAAATTTGTCTTTTCAAAATACTTCCTCCCAGTCTGTGAGTTGTCTTCTCACACTATTAATTATTTTATTTTATTTCTAGGGGCTTAGCAGGAAAATTTGTGTAAATTGTTAAGTACAAGGTACAAAGGCTTTTTAGTCTTGCAGTCTCCGGAACAATAGACCTGATAAAAGACCACAGGAGTTCATGCTGGGGAGGGGAGATGGTGCTGCTGAGATGATTAAGTCAGTGGAAAGCTTGTTATGCAAGCATAGGGGCCCAAATTAAGAAGTCCAGCATCCACGCAGAAGCCAGATGCAGCAGATCACCCGTAACCACAGTGCTGGAAGGAAGAGGACAAACAGATTCCTAGAGCTTGTTAGTCGGTCAGTCTAGCCAAACCCATGAGTTCCAGGCTGAGTGGGGGATTCTGTCTCAAAAAAATAAGATGGGAAGATAAAGTGGAAGACAACTGTCATTGATCTCTAATCTCCACACGCACACACACACAGACACACATATATGTGTATATATACACATATGTGTTTGTATCTATCTATCTATGTTATGAATGAACCTCACTGTAAACATTGGTACAATCTTCCCAAAGAATACATTTCATTTATTCACTCCTGGGGACAACTAATATACTAATATACTGCACTGAATATGTAATCCTTAGACAGGAAGAGTTCAGCATTTCAGTTAAAAGTTAAAAGCAGGTCAGTCTATATTCTAATTCCACTTTCTATATTTATTTAACAATAGTAATAGAGTAGACCCTACAGGGTTATTGTGAATATGAAACAAAAATGTTTATATGTCTTAATATATATATATATTAAACAGAAATATCTCTATGTCTTCATGCAAGTCATTAAGTTACAAGTTTTTAAGAATATGTTATGTGAGGAGCATTTTGCTTCCTTCAATTATTTGGCAGTTTATAATACTAAAGAGATTTCCAAAACAAAACTTAACTTTGAAGAATGATGGAGCTAGAAAAATCCTCAGGAATATTTTACTATATATATTGATGAATCCTTTGTTTGTTCAAAGGCAAACTTAGGAATCTAGTTTATCTAGACAGGGGAAATTGTTCCTTGTCCTCTTCTGCTCCTGCCCTCTCCATTCTGCTCTTTTTTGCCAACAGAGAACCTCTTTGAGTGTCAGGACATCCAAGAGGCTTAGATCCACATGAAGCAGACTTGCAATTTTATGAGCAAAGACACTGATGCCCTAAGGTGATACCCCATGTGGATTGTCAGAACTTCATTAGTGACTAGAGTTCCTTCCCAGGGACGGTCTATGCACATGTCATGCATCTCCAAGATGTATCTTTGGTATGTCGAAGTTCACATAGAACAGTTAATAGTGAATCTGACTTACTTTTGAAGGCTATCTGATCTATTGCATATAGCTGAAAGGAATTTTTCTGGAAATCATTGTGTTGCTGAGATACTACAAAAGGCTTTAGAGGCAAGCTCGAAACCTGCCCTGGAGTGAACACGGGGGGGGGGGGCAAGGAATCACTCCTAAGAACGGTCCACTTAAGAGTCTGCCTCTTCACTAGACTGACAACCGTCTTTGCTACATTCCCTCTGCTTACAAAATAAGAGTGTTGTTGGACAAAGGCATTGGTTTCTGACAGGTGAGCTGCAGGCCTGGGCAGGCCTGACTGTCAGGGTCAAGAAACAGGAGGGCTGTGTGTCTGCAAATCCTATCAGGACAGTAAAACCCCCTCAGACCTGCGCACCAATGCAAGCTACCCACAATAATCACCTGCAATATAAATTATACTAAATACAATTATGACACTTAAAATTCATTTATTATAGGCTATGATATTATCAGAGATTTTGAAGGTGAATTAGTATAATATTGTAGTTTTATATGTGAAATAGTCTCCAAATTGCTTTCCTAAAAGTTATACATTTGGACTTATGATTTATCTAAGTAGCAGAACCCTTGCAGAGCATGCACAATCCCCAGTCTAAGACACATACACAAAAATGTGCATAACTTCATCATCATTACAGTACTGTCATGGGAATGTAAATTTCCTAATATCAAAAATAAAAACAATTTTAGGAGTAAACCACTGCTACTAAGATATATTTAACATGGATATATTTACAATAATAGTAACATATACAATATACAATAATAATATACAGCTCTCTATAAAACTTTTTTTCCAATTCCTAAACAGTTAATCCATTTTCTGGGTTGTCAAGCAGAAATTAAAATGAATATAGCTATGAGCTGGAGACATTGCTCAAGAGTTAAATGCTTGAACTTTTCTTGCAAAGGACCTGAGTTCAATTCCCAGCACCCATTTCAGGTGCCCCACAAATGCTTACAACTTCAACTCCAGGTATTAAGCTGAGAATCTAATGGGCAAAACCAAACATTGCTTATTCTGAAATGTTCCAGGCAAAATTTAGTTTTTTATAATCTCTACATATATGTACCTCTGCACACATTCCATATATGTGTGTATGTATATAAATATATAAAAAATGAAGATCGCTATTAGAGCTGAAGAAGATTGTGAATAGTTTACCAGAGACTAGCTGTGAGTTTCAACCAACTCTTAACAAGTGTTTTCAAAAAATATTTACAGGTCTAACATTTTGAATAACTGACCACAGAAAAGATAAATGTCAGAGAAAAGTTTTATGATAAATGCTTCAAATCTTTCCTCATTTGACAGCAAGAAAGGAAAAAAAAGATTCTAATTAAGTAGTATAGATATCTGTAGTCTGAGCCTACAAGAACACCTTGTAAAACTGAATGAATTGCCTTGTCAAAATAGGTATTCAGTACCACCAAAATAAATGATAGCGTATAACTCCTTTATAGAGTAACTTCTAGTTATCGATGTTGTCCCTAGAGACTATGCTCAATTCATTCAGCTGTTATATCATTTTTCCAGATACTATCTGACTGAAATTGACTCCAATGGAGTTGATTATGGGTTGATAGCCTATTATGAATTTGTGGATCTGTCCAAAAAGCTAATTAGATCTCCAACCACTCTGCTAAGATGTCTTAGTTCCTATTTGTTGAACTGAAAATTAAAGATAAATTGTGGGTGCATCTCATCATATGCAAAGATTTGATCCTCAGAGTGCATGCATGCATGCACACATACACACGCAAATAAAAATTGTACTGGTAGGTTCATGCCATTGTGCATTTTAATTTTTAAAAATGCTGCCACAGCATGGATATAGGGGTCAGAGAACAACTTTCAAGGGTCCTTTCTCTTCTTCCATCATGCAGATCCCTGAGAACTCTTGATGGTAGGCACCTGTACCTACTGAGTCACCCTGCTGACCCTAAGTAATTCTCAGAATTCATAGACTATGAATCATGAAATCATGTGATTTAAAGATGGAATATTTGGTAAGTATGTATCCCTGTATGTTCTTCCCCAGACCTCACTTAGATAATGGCACAGAGAAGCTTCAGTGTCTATGTGGCTTTTCATGGTAAGTAATACTGATATGCTTTTCCTATACACATGTTCTTGTCTGCATTTATTTAGCAAAAGAATATCAATTCAACAACTTGTTGGAACCTATTTAAATTTTCTTTCTGTGGGGGAATGCATTGTTTTCATTTTGAAAATTTGCAAGTAGTCATATGATTTGAGAGAATTTGATTTATACAAGCAATATTGAATGATTTTTTTTTCTGCCAAAGTCTTATTTCTATCCATGTGCAGCTCTGCTTGGTAGAAAACAGGAAAGTTGTCTGTGTGTTGTGGAAAATTACTGTAACTGTGTAAAGATGTGTTACATTTGTTTGTGCTGCATTTGCTTAATGATGTAAGGATGTGTGTTTAATTATGTAAAGATGTTTTGCATCTGTTTCACTTTGCCTGCCTACAGCACCTGATTGGTCTAATAAAAAGCTGAACATCGAATAGTTAGGCAAGAGAGAGGTAGGCAGGGCTGGTGGGCAGAGAGAATAAGGAAGAGAAATTTGGGAATGAGAGAAGAGAAAAGGGAGAACAAGAAGGAGAATAAGGAGAGAAAAATTAGAGAGAAAGAGAGACATATGCCCTGGCCAGAAATTAGGCAGCTGACAGACAAACACAAGAGCCGTGAAAGTAAGATATACAGAAGGAAGAAAGGTTGAAAAGTCCCAGGCAAAAGGTAGATAAAGAGAGACAGGTTAATTTATGAGAGAAGAGCTAGCCAGAAATGAGCCTAAGCTAGGCCAAGCATTCATAACTAATAAGAAGTCTCTGTGATTTGGGAGCTGGTTGATGACCTAAAAGAAAAAGTTTGCTGCATCTGTGTTATGTAGGAAGGTAACAGTTTCTGTTTGTTTGTTTGTTTGCCAAGCCAACAAAACATGTTTACACAATCTTTTGGTGAGACTTTCAAAGTGCTCCCTACTGAATTAGAGAAGAGTCGCCATGTTAATTGACAGCAATATCAGCATATAATTAATTAGATTTAATGTTAACATTGTCCTTTGTTCCTGAAGTAAGAATACAAAATAACTGGGCACATTTCAAGAGGTCATTTTGGAGGCGATGCTTAGTCTCCCTGGCAGAAAAGTCTCCATCATATGGAAAAGTGGTAATTGGTAAGTATGCTGTATAAAAGTGATGCTAGACATGCCGTAGGCTTATAAAAACCATGCTAGACATGCCGTAGGCTGTACAAAAACCATGCTAGACATGCCATAGGCTGTATAAAAGCTATGTCATATCACTGTACACTATATAAAAAGCATGCTAGACATGCCATAGGCTGTATAAAAAGCATGCTAGACATGCCATAGGCTGTATAAAAGCTATGTTAGATTGCTGTAGGCTGTTCTATGTGGGTCTTCAAAGGATCCTAACTAAAATGGGGCCCCAGAAGTTTTTAAGAATTTTTCCTTTATTTACTCTTCTTCTGTGTCTCAATTTTCTTATTTACTCACTTCAGAATTTGAATTTTCTCCTTTATAAGCCATCAGATAGCAAATATTTGCTTTAGATTCTACTCCCTAAGAGGAAAGTTTGTCAGGGAGATTTCTATTCTTATAAAAAATATCTTCTATTTATTTATTTTTTGGTTTTTTTTTTGAGACAGGGTTTCTCTGTAGCTTTGGAGCCTTCCTGGAACTTGCTCTGTAGGCCAGCCTGGCCTTGAACTCACAGAGATTTGCCTGTCTCTGCCTTCTGAGTGCTGGTATTAAAGGTGTGCATCTCCACTACCTGTTTTATGTACTGAAAATTTTTTTCTATTTTTATAGGAAGAAGGAAAAGATTTTTAAAAAAATATTAAAAACATAGTTCAACTATGTGATTGGTGTTGTGGTGTCTCATCTAATATTCTAGTAATATAGGAACAAAATCGATATAGTACTAAGATGAATTAAACCCTTCTAGGGTTTCTGGAGGGCTATTGGTATGTACTCTCAGAATTCATTCTTTCAATGTTTTAGTTTCCTGTTTTCTTGAGGTTCAGGTCATATCTTGGTGGTACAATGAAGAAGTGAAAAACTGGTATGAAAGATGATATGGCAAAGGGTAGGGTGTAACATGAAGGGCCTGCTAGTTGGGGTTTCCGTCCTGTCCAGTTCCCACAGCCAGCAAGTCCCAAAGAAAATCACACAGAGAGTCTACATTAGATATAAACTGATTGGCCCATTAGCTCAGGCTTCTTATTAGCTCTTGTAGCTTATATTAACCCATTATTCTTATCTATGTTAGCCACATGGCTCAGTACCTTTTTTAGTGGGGCAGGTCACATCCTGCTTCTTCGGTGGTCTGGGCAGGAGTGCGAAAAGAACTTCCTTCTTCCCAGAATACTCCTGTTCTCATTGTCTCACTTCCTGTCTGGTTATCCCAACTATACTTCCTGTCTGGCCAATCAGCATTTATTTAAAACATGATTGACAGAATACAGACAATTCTCCCACACCAGTGGGGCTAAGAGAAGAGAGGAGCCAGCACATCTGTCCAGAGGTGAGCAGCAAAGTTAGCTTTGAATCACAGGTGACCATGTCACAACTTTAGCCACCAGGTAACTCTAAATCATAGCTGTGGAAGAAAAACAGCAAGGGGAGTAATTATTTAACCACCTACTGATCAACTGTATCAGAAATAATTGATAATACAGATATAGCACCCACCTTCACTAAGATAGCCCAGGTCCCTTGGTGATGACAATGAGCATCCTATTAAACTAGTCGAATTGCTAGCAACACACAGTTAATGTTCTATATCATTCCAGATGCTTTTATCTGCCAACAACAACAGCAACAAAAATGTATGCACTAAACACTTGTTACAGAACAAGAATTTCTTGCTCAAATAACTGGAGATTCCAAAGGAAAAGCAGACTCCGACATGTTCCTGTAGAACATCAAAGATACCATGAAAACTATTGTTCTTTGTGTCTCCTTTCCATTTCTTACAATGTGATTATAATTCTAAACTGGGTTCTGGGATTTCTGCACACTAGGCAAAAAAAAAAATCCACAGCTATGTTTTCCCTCCATTCTTGTTCCTCATGAAAAGAAAGTACCCTTCTGAACTGCTCTCTTGGAAGATGGGAAGCATACTTTCCTCTAAAGTCACCAGAGAGTGTATCCTTTCATATCACTGGCTCAATTTTTGCCTTATGCCCTCACCCCAGAGTCAAACAATGGCTTCACTAATTGGCTTAAATAAATCAGCACTTGCCCTGGATGCACTTGAGACCCCAGATAGAATTGTAGCTACAGAGTCATCCTCCCGAGGGTATTTATTGCTGTTGTCATGTTTTGGAGATGGTGCCTTGCTGTGCAGTGAGGACTGCCCTTGATCTCCTGCCTCAGCCTCCAGAGGGCTGAGACTACAAGCACATGTCAGCACATCCCATATCAAAGGATATTTAGTCAGGGTTATCACAAGACATTTTGAAGCAAATAAAGATGAAGTACACACTATAGCAAGACACTAGTCAGGCTTGTTTAAGTCATTCAGACCAAAGAAGCAAATTCATCTGCTTACTCATATTTGGCATTGCTCATTTTATTGATTGATACATTATAAAGCTTAATTGTCATTTATCCATCTCTTAATACAATATTTTAATTACTTTTCTTGAGAATGTTATATAAACAAACAATTTATTTTGTCATATTCTCCCTACTTTTCCTCATAACTCCTCCCAGATCCACCTCTGCCTCCTAGCTCATCCAAACCTTCTATAGTCTCTTTTTTGATAATCCACTAATTACAATTTGTGCTGCTTTAATACTCCAGGGTGTGGGTTATGCTCTGGAGCATGGAATCCATTTGCTTAGGTCTGTACAGTTAACTTTATATTTTGATGAGAATCTAAGTACTCTAATAATAACAGTTAAAATGCAAAGTTTAAATATGGAAGTTTTCTATTACACACAATTTTTATTTTTCTATTAAATAAGGAGGTTAATTTATTATCAGAATACAATCTGCTTTCAGATAAGGTAGGTACTAATAACTGTTATATCTGGATTTTAAAATGGTAAGTCGTTTTTTATTAACATCCCAAGAAAACATACATAAATGTTACATGCTGCTAAAATAAGACACAGTCCATGTAGGGCTTAAAAAAAATAGTTGTTTTCCCTCTCACTCTCTTATCAGGAGTTGGATATAGTAGAAGTGAGTCAGTCATAGAACGCCGAACCGCAGAGAGAACACTTCCCTGAATACTGTTACTCTTGAGATCTCCCTAAACTTCCTGATTAGTAAGTGTCTTCAAGGAGCTATAGGGGAGCTTGATGAACATCCCTGGGTCCTATTAGATCCAGTGTCTGAGGCATCAACAGGTAAAAATATGTGGCTGTTTGTGAGGGAGGACAAGAGGGATGCACTCCCACTCATGGCGACTCAAAAGCACTGGGACCTCTGTGGACTACATATGGACATGAAAATGGGAAAACAAGGCTGGGGCTTTCTTTTCATATTTACAATTGTGTGTGTGTGTGTGTGTGTGTGTGTGTGTGTGTGTGTGTGTGTGTGTAAAGGTAATACTTGATTACCTATAAAGTCACAAGAAAGTATTAGATCCACTGAAGCCAGAGTTAGTAGACCATTGTGGCTGTCTGCATGGGTGCTGGGAATGGAACTCTGATCCTCTATGCCATTAACTGGAGCCATATTTCCAGACCCAAGACTGGGATTTACTTAAGTCTTCCTGGGGGCTGGAGTGTTAGTATAAAGAAATCAGAAGTATGTCCAGATGTCTTGGGTGATGTAGGGACAAGCAATTAGCTGGAGAACTTGCATCTGTATGATGAAGAGTATCCCTTGTGCCCATGGAAGGACAACAAGATTAGCATTGACCCCTGGAAATGGTCCAGAGAATTAGGACTAATCAATGTCAGTCAAATGAGATCCCAGCTTGTCTTCTTATTGTTTTCCCTCCCTATATCCATCATGAGCAAGAATAATAGTTTGAGAAGATAGTGCTGACTATAGATAATATTGTTAAGGTTCTGCCATGTTGGACTGCCCACTCCTGTCTTCAGGTGTCCTATGAGGAAACACAAAATCTTTAACCTGTATCAAAGCCCAAAGTTATCTACTTACTCTAAACCAGATTGTCAAAAGAGTCATTGGTGGTAATAAATGAAAGTATGACTTTTTTATTATCTAAGTTATGAGACCTGAATGTCAATTAAAGATCAAAGAAAATGAATAACCTGTAGAGAGAGAGTTGGAGAGAAAAATCAAAAGTTGCTTTATAGCATGTTTTCCCAATTCTACCCTTTGAACATTATGGGCATACAAAACCCCTCCATTACTAAGATGGGTACTTGAGATTTATTTAGTAAGCATTGAGCTTAGCTTTTCAAAACATCATTAAGATAATTTTTCACTAAGTTATATTCTCAGAAGTTGTTTTCTATATTTTTTAAAGAGTTAATTTTATCATTTCAGTGAATGCCTCATCCTGTTCTGGTATTTAATTATAGACCAATCACATTTAATGGAGTTTTTAAAATGTCCTTATAGTAATGTACTTGGGAAAATGTTATCTGTACCCAATAATTAGATGATTCAATGTTTACTTGTATTAACAATTTTTAATAGAGTGGTTGAATTCTAGCTTTTGTTGGGTGATGACATCATATATGGGCCAGTGAGGTTTCTATGGGAACACAGCTGGATTTTTGAAATACCAAGCTATTCATAAACAATGAAGATACTGGGGTTTTAACAACCTTTGAACTAGATTTCACATTATATTAAGCTACCATTTCACTTTATGCCTCAAACACAATAGTAAAACTCTGTCAGAATGCTAAATGTTATCTTCATTATGTGTAAAATGCTACAAGCTTTGAAGTTATACATGGATGACAATGAGTAGAGTCCATGTGGAAGATATGAGAATATGCAGAGTATATTCAAAGACCGCAAATGTAATCCTAGAAACAGGATGGATTGCAGTATGGGTTTTGTGAGTGGCAAATAGAAAGGTTTATTCCTCTGAAACTAAAGAGGGTATTGTTAAGGCAGGGAAATCTCTTGGCTCTCCATTGCAAGAACTATCTTCGTCATCTTCCTGATCTCCTCGAAAATGGAATTTTTTGTTTTGGTTGAGAACAGTTCCTTCTATTTGGCCTGTTCATGGTGTCTCAAGACCATGGACCGAGGCTTAACATGACAAAGGCGGAGCTTGCAGTTGAGAAGCCTATAAGCCACTGACCTGTGGCTGATCCTAAGTTTATCATTCCTCCTAATGCCAAACCTAGTGTTCAGGAAACACTGTGACTTCCTTTTGGAACACTTCCACCCCAGGAAAAAGGATTTGTCAAGGTCAAGAATAAAAATCTTGAACATAAATATAACTTTTTTGTGAAGATGAGGGTTCTTCTTTTTCTTTTTTTCTATTTTTATTTTATTTTTTTAAAAAAACTATCTTTTTTCATTTTACATACCAATCCCAGTTCCCCACTCCCTCTCCTCCTCTCATTCCCTCCACCTTCCCTCCCATCCCTCATCCACTCCTCAGACAGGGTAAGGCATATTGCTTTGAGGAAGGACCAAGATCCTCCCTGTTATATGTAGGATCCCTCCAAAGAGAATGGGTTCCAAAAAGCTAGGGTGAGTAGTAGGGATAAATCCTGGTCCCACTGACAGTGACCCTATAGTCTGCCCCAGACATATAACTGTCACTCACATTCAGAGGGACTAGTATGGACCTATGCTGGTTCCTTCCCTGTCCAGCCAGAGTTAGTGAGCTCCCATTAGCTCAGGCATGCTGTTTCAGTGGATGTCCCCATCATGATCTTGACTTCTTTGCTCATATTCTCACCCCTCCCGCTCTTCAACTGGACTTAGGGAGCTCAGCCCAGTGCTCCACTGTGGCTCTCTGCCTCTGCTTCCATCAGTTGCTGTATGAAGGTTCTATGGTGACAGTGAAGATAGTCATTAATTTGACTACAGGGCGAGGCCAGTTCAGGCATCCTCTCCACTATTGCTTAGGGTGTTAGCTGGGGTCATCCTTGTATATTCCTGGGAATTTTTCTAGTTCCAGGTTTCTTGCTAGCCCCATAATGGCTTCCTCAATCA
Organism: Ondatra zibethicus; assembly: GCA_004026605.1. Taxonomy (NCBI): domain Eukaryota; kingdom Metazoa; phylum Chordata; class Mammalia; order Rodentia; family Cricetidae; genus Ondatra; species Ondatra zibethicus. The sequence goes on from PVIU01009380.1 coordinate 41,871, forward strand.
AGATATCTCATTCCTTGCTCTTTGTCTCTGTCCTGTCTCCATCTAGACTACCCCATTCACTCAAGTTCTCTTTCCCCCTCCCCTTCTTCCTCCCTCCTTCGCTTATGCCCTCCCTTCTCCCCCCAGACCAATGCTCCCAATTTTCTCAGGAGATCTTGTCTATTTCCCCTTCCCAGGGGGATCTATATATGCTTCTTTTAAGGTTCTCCTTATTACTTAGCTTCTCTGGGTTCGTGGACTATATCCCCTTCCCAGCAGGTAGATATCAATCACAAATAGTTTCTTCATTAGGGGTGGAACTTTGAGTCCACTGCACCTCTCCGTGCTGGGATTTTGCCTGATTTTGAACCTGTGCATGTTGTTATGGTCTGAGAGTTCATCTTTGTATTAGTCTCATTGTATTGAAATTTTTTTCTTGGAGTCATCTAACACCTCTGTCTCCTAAAATCTTTTTTCCTGTATTCACATAAATCCTTGAGCCTTGAAAGAAGAGACTTAATAAAGACAATCCAGTTGGTGTTGAGTGCTCTGAAGTCTCTCCCGCTCTGCACACTGTCCAGCTGTGTATCTCTGTGTTAAGTCAAATCTACTTCAAGATAAAGCTTCTCTGATGAGGACTGATAAAACACTGATCCATGGATATGGAAATATGTCTTTGGGAGTCATTCTATTATTATGTTCCTTTAGCAAAAAAAAAAAAAGTAATAGGGTTTACCTAGGGCCCTTGACCTATCTAGCATCAGGTTCTTGGCCATTTTAACAATGTCTGGTATATGCTCCTTAGATCCAATCAAAACGTGGTTGGTTGTACCTATAATATTTGTGCCATGAGTGCATCAATCTATCTTACAGGTATGTCTCTGTTATAGGTTACAAAGTTTGTAGCTGCGTGATTCGATGATTATTTTTCTCCTCTGACAGTGTTCAAAGTACCTTCCAGCACCTTGAATGCTAGTGACATATCTAAAGCTTAAAAGCTGACATCCACACATAAGAGAAAAATTGCAATATTTGTCTGAGGGTCTGGGTTACTTCACTCAAGAGGAGTGTTTCTAGCTTCACCCATTTACCTTCAAATTTCATTTTATTTAATAGCTGGATAATATTCCATTTCATAACCATACATTTTTATTATCCATCCATCAGTTGATAGACACGTTGGATGTTTCCAAGTACTGGTGATTATCAACATGCACTCATACATTCCCCCCCTCTCTTTGATGTAATTTGGTGGGCATATGGCCATTATCATTTCACCAGCATTCTCAACACGTAGCACACAAGAGGAGCAAAATATGTACACAGAGAAAGAATAGAAGAGAGGGAGAGTAAAAGCAAGGGAAAGTATGTGCTTGATTTTGAGAATGAATGGAATGTTCGGAAGTTTCTCAAATGCTTCTAAAATAACAATCTATATATTTTACATTGTAAAAATCAGCATGAGTGATAATTTTTAACTTTAGCACTCTAAACTATTGGGATTCACATATATATATATATATATATATATACACTATATATCATATATGTATGAAGTCACATTCATTTACTAAGGTAAAGCCTTTCCAGACCAGTGCTTCCATTTTTAAAAAATTACCAAAATAGGATAACTTGATAATCTTTCTGATAGCACATTAAAGTTCAGCACTGTGAAAAACCTCTTATAATTGAAATGACTTTAAGCACGGGACCTGATATCACACATTTAGGTAGTCACACATCACATTTCAGGTGAGCTAATTCAAACTGAAATTGAATAATTTAGTGAAGTAACTCTGTTGTGGAGCTTTCTATTCGTAATGCAGTTCTTTGAATTTCTTCAGTTTCTGACCTATGGATGTTATTATTTTAATATACCTATTTGGTTAGGAATGTGTGGTTCAGTGATAGAGGACTTGCCTTTCCTTAAACTCCAGGCTCAATCAGAAGCACTACAATAGATAAACTAATTAATGTATTCTCTAATTTCAATTCTGCTTCTACAACATGTGGGAAGATTTAACACATTCAAATACAGATGTTAAATAAGTGGACACAACCATAATGCTCATGAAGACTACTACATCCATGCTCATCTGTGCATTTATACCTTTTTGAAACTTTCTCTGTTCATAGTATTTTAGTGACACACTCCAGCATAGACCCACAGGTGTATGCACTAGCACACATACAAAGTAACAAGAAAGTTCCCCTCATTGGAACCATTTGCCATCAATTAAATGAAATGAAACAAGTTGAAAACACATTATAAATGCTGGGTTTTATATTCTCCCCAAACTGCAATCCTCCCCAGCAGTAATTATAAGTCTCTTAACTTTAGATCATAATTTTCACTATTTGCACTACTACAATTTGACAAGAAATTCATTTACCTACTATAAGCACATATATGATCTTCCTTTTGGGTTATATGTTGATATTTTCTATTCTGGTCATTTTAATGTGAGTCACCTTCCATCGGTTGGTTTTGTGACCTGCTCTTGGGTTGTATCTCACAGTTTGAAAATTGCTTTCAGGCTATCCCACAGAATAATCATTTTAACCCATATTTCATTCATTCTTCACTTCTCACAGCTGCTCTTTTCTTTACAGGAATCCTAGGCTTAAGTTCTAACTGTGACTCCAAAGTCTTGATCTCACCCCCTGGTGGCTTTATCAAAGTCTCTTCTTGTGGGCTTAGAAGGGCTTTCCCACAGCAGCTGCTCAGATGGTAGCATATCCCCTTTATCCTCACACGTTTAAAATATTCCCATAGGCAGAAACTTAGTTAATAAAATGCCTTCTACTTAAAAAAAAAATACTTCAAATCATTTCACCCAGATCGTCATTTTAAAGCTATTTCTTAAGACAGATGTATTTGATCATATCATTTAAAACTTTGAATGAGAAATAAGAGCAAAGAAAAGCTAAAGCTTTTAAAAATAACCAGAGCTTGAGCAATCAAGGGATTTAGAGAAGAATGAAGTTACAAAAATCTGTTCTAAGATATATCATGATTTGGGTCTTCAGAGATGGAGAGAAATCAAGCAAAGTGTGGTGAGATGGCTCTAAGCCACTCCACTAATGTAATAAGAGGACAGATTTAGCTCTGAAGCAACCATTAGTCTTTATACTAATATTTCTAATAAGATACTTTACAAACCTTACTTAAGATAGAAAATCTGTCTCCTTTCTTTGGTTCAACTCATATTTAAGTGTAAAGTTTTACTAGTGAGACTCTAGAATGAATATGTATCATCCCATGAAATGGCAGGATGTTACATTTGGAACTGGGATGTTTTCACGGTGCTGATGTTTTGTAGGTATGCCTTTGTACTGTTGCAATTGAAGCAGGATCTCTTAAGGTTCACCCTTTTGATTTATTCAATAAAGAATTAGCTTATTTATGTTGTTCTTTTGATTCTAAGTGATTCTGTCAGAATCTGGCAGCCACATCCTGGGCACATATATCACTTATGATTTCATAAAGTTTCCCTAGTAAACTTAAGACTCAGTACTCAGGAATCAATGATGTGGCACTTGTTTCAGAGAACATCTTCTTGGCTAATGTTCCAGTGGCAGTATTTTTTATTTGCAAATTATTTTCCACTTCAAATATATTTTCACACACCAAAGGGGGTTCCATTCCATAACAATCAAGGCGTTTTACCCCAAGTATCCAAGAAATATGAGTTAAGTGTATGAACTGAAATCTCTCCAACACTGAAGTCCAATCTCGTGTATGAACCAAAATCTCCCCAACACTGAAGTCCAGTCTCCATGATTGGAAAATCATGCTAATTTCACATAACCCATCTTCCTACTTACTGCACAGCCATGGGAACAAATTATTTATTTTGGATGGGCAAGAAATAAGGTTATAAAGGGATTCTTCTCCACACTCCATCTGGGGATCTTGACAGATTACAAACTTCTAGATAGGCTATTATTTTTTCCAACTTGAAAGTGAAGACAATAATGTCACTTGATTCACACAGCTGTTATGACAACTGGCAAGATATATTGAAAATAAGATACGTATTGCAAAATATACAGAATAAACAGAATTTTGAATTCCAAAATACTATCTGCCTTACAAAAACCTATTGTTCATTTAAAGCCAACTTCAGGAGGCCTTTACAGATATTCTACTCTTGATGTTCCCAAATATCTTTTAGTGCCTTTGTTTTATGTTGTTATTAAAAACATATCTACACTACAATAGATTATGGGGTCCTTAAAAATAGAGAGTGAGGGGGTGGCTCAGAAGTTAAGATTCCCTGATGTTCTTACAGAGGACCTGAGTTTAATTCTCAGCACTACACTGGGTAATTTACAACTGCCTGTAACTCCAGTTACAGGGTACCTGATACCTTCACTCACATGATTCTCTCTCTCTCTCTCTCTCTCTCTCTCTGCCTTTCACACACACAGAGAGAGAATTAAATATAAAATAAAATATTCAACAAATAAAGACTAGAGAGATTGCTCAGTGGTTAAGAACACTTGTTGCTCTTGCAGAAGAACTGGATTTGGTTCCCAGAACACACATGGCCATTCACAACCATCCATAACTCTAGTTTCAGGGGATCCAATGCCCTCTTCTATCATTTGTGGGAACACAGACACACATCTAAGCAAAATATTCATACACATAAAAATAAATACATAAAAAATAGATAGAGGTTATGGCTCAGGTAACTCATCACCCTCATCAATTGAGACATTAGTATATAAATTTTTTCTTGATTAAATGTTATAAAAAATTAATAGTGATCTTTTCTTTCAACTTACATGTTACCTAGTTATTTGAAAAATTGTCTTAAAATAGAGTGGGTCAGGATTTTTGCTGCACCTGTGCAGAGATATATGACTCATGTTTTTATCTGTAATCAGAATAATATGACCAGGAAATAAGGCTACCTTAGACATGGTTCTGCAGTATTGTGTCACAACAGAAATCTGAATACTGGCTTTTCTTAGACCTAATAGGAGGCAGATGACTTACCATTCGAACTCTAATAAAACATACGTGTAAATTTGTCATTAGATGGCCAACAATGAACAAATTCCAATTCTTTGCTTTCATTTGGAAGATTTATGAGGTTAACCTAAGTACTGAAAATGCCATCATAAATATTAAATATATCTTAACTATTAAATCAGAGACCATCAAGACATTTTTAATTCAAATAACAGCCAAAGAAGAAGCTGCCCAGCCATCAATGTCTTTAAAGCACATTTTCTGGACATACTATCTGACCTATGACATCAGAACACCAGTCTAAAGCTCGCTTCCTGGGTGAGGAATCTGATGACAAGTAAGCTACTTTGCTGTAGCCACACTAAAGTGATTTCAACAAGAGCACACACAGAGGTTAGTCTATTCAGGTAAGCATTCTGGGTATCATAATAGATGAAAAACTTTTCTTTCCTTTCCCTTTAGACCTCTGCTCTGTGGTTCACTTGCACTCTTCAAAGATAAGAACCCATACCTTCAGGTAATTACATCTACTTGTCCACTCAACCAAGTACAGACTCCAGAAGATACCTAAGTTGGGTTCATTTTTTAAAACCCATGCTTAAGCAGAGGACTCAATGCATAACAACAAGAGCAATAGAAAGTACCTTATAGACAATGTCACATCCTTGGTACGAGATTTCTGTCTGGAAAATAGACTTCGTCAGCATCACCTTTCCCCTAGCTGTTCCTTCCTAGTGCTTCAGGCAAAGCCTTACAATTGAATAGGTTGCTTCTCTGGCCTCACTTGCTTGAAAATAATGGCCTCCAGCAGGCAGTGCTTAGTTTTAAAGGCTTCTTAATAGATTACATTGACAATGAGATCCTCTCCACAGTAAAGACTAGACCTGAGTGTGTGAGCCAACTCAGGAGAATACAAGTGAGCCTTCTGTGAATCTTACAGGAACACATCCCATCTGTGTTTAGCATTGACCTTCCCAGCCACACTTGCCGTTAACCCCAGGGCCCATTAAATTGTCTAGCCAGCTTTCATAAAGTTCTTGAGGAGAACTGGTCAGCTGAAGCCTCTGTCTCCACTGGAGACCAGAGAAGACTGAACTTCAGATCAAGCTGTTGACATGGCAACAAAAGCACTTACCATTCAAACCAAGACGATGAAGGTCGAGCAGATGATTTGAAGTGGCATTTTAGAAATGCTGCCCTCAATGCAGCAGCCTATCATGTTTTTCTGTCACAAAATTATCCCACTCCAGGTTTCTAAACAATTGCCTTTATGTTTTATTGAGAAGAAAATGTAAAATGAAAGGAGAGTTACATAAGCCATAAAGTTCTTAATGGGGTATGTATATTCCTTCCACTCATTCTCTGGATTTGATCAATTCTATCCTAATGTTAGAATACGGCTAACTGGTGTGAGTACATTTGTCATGGGTATAAATGTTCTCAACAACAGGCACTAGGGTCCGACTTAGAAAACACTGTTAGGATAAACTATTCCTTCCCTAGAACAATTAGGAAATAGAGACTTTTCTCATAAAGTTATTGAAACACATATTTAAGAAATATCCATAATATTGTTCATACTTTACCAAAAGGCCAACACTTTTAGGAATAACATTCTAGTGAGATTTCAAGAGTAATAACACAAAATTAGAACCATTCTGCAATGTTGCTTGCATGTATGTGCTGCTTATTTAAGTGTGAAAGAAGTTGCCATTAGAGAATGCAATGAGAAAAATAATAGACAAAAATGGAGATATCAGCTAGGTGGAAAAGAGACAAAAAGAATGATGAGGACAAAAGTGGAGATAAATTGTGGGATTAGATGTTCTTTATAAAAGGCAACAAATTAAAGATGACTCAGACATTTCCTTACCCTCCTGAAACTAAATTTAAGCTCTCAGCATTGATATTTGGGGAATCTTATGCTTACATTCTGGAAAAGCAGTCAACTGGCCACAGGTAGAAATGGCTGTTTGGGAAAAGGCATCCAAGAAGAATAACAATTACAGAATAAAGTTTTTAACATGGTGATCAGACCATGGGAAAGTCAAATAAGGTACTGTCATTAAGTGAGGCTACTTTAGTCCAAACCCAGTCTCTGCCTTTGAACTGCACTTCTACTCTGAGCCCTTCCTACTTCATGTCATTTCTTGGTGAAGTCCCACCTACTTTTCAAGACAAAGAGCTCTTTTCACCTCTGGGAAGCCTTCTTCCACAAATACTCAACAGGAATAGATATTCTTAGTTCTCCTGTACACTTCAAACATGAATCTGTTAACTACTCATCATGTAATCCTAGTCTATGCCCACTCTATTTCCAGAGTTCTCTGAGGATAGTAATCACAGTTTTGTTTCTGAGGTCAGTTCATGACTGTGAAGTAATGAATTTAACTCCATCAGTTCTAAGAAATACTAAAATGTTCTGCACAGACTTAGCAATAGCAGCACCGAAGGTGCAGCTGTGTGTGTGCCTGTGATCTAAACACCTATGATCAGTAGTCCACCAAGAATCCTCTGCCTAGTTGAGTACCATTGCCTCTGCCTGAGTATCTGAGCCACCCTGGATTTCTAGAGTCTCTGCAACAGGTACAGACTAAAGATGACTTCTTGCAAACACCAGCACAATTCCTGGGTGCAACCTATCAGACTTCAGCTGTCTGGGCAGGCCCCACTGGCCCCAGTTTGAGGAACTCCTACAACATCATTAGTCCTCTCAAGGATCTAAAGTGAGCCATAAGCAAAAACACATTTAGACATTCCCTTCAGTCATGATCTTCAGTCTTTCCCAATTACTTCCAAGATGTTGGTTCTTCCACAACAATGAGATGACTCGGTTCTCCACTCCATTTTTCTCCTAATTCAGCTCCCAGCATTTTTCTTTATCTAAGCTAGAATCATCAACTCCATCATACCCTTTACCTTTAAAACTAATGCGACAAATCCCTACTCTGTAAAATCCCATTAACCACTAGCTTAAAAATCCAAAATCCAGAGTCTGTGAATAGGTCAGTTGCCCTGCAAGCTCAAGGAACTAAGTTCCATCTCCACAACCCATGTAAAAATCCAGGCATGGCGGCAAGCATCTGCATTCCCAGCATTCCTGCGATGAGATGGACACAAGAGAGACAGGAGAGCTCAGGGCCAGTTAACCTGGAGTACACAGTGCAGCAAAGACAAAAGAGACCCTGCCTCAAAGAGTGGAATGTAAGAACCAGTTCTCAAACCCTGTACTTAGGTCTCCACATGTACACCCACATTCACACATCTACACACACACACACACACACACACACAGAGAGAGAGAGAGACAGACAGAGAGAGACAGAGAGATAGAGAGAGAGAGATCCACATCCAGTAGAGTCATACACAGCATTCCTGACCTTTATCTCATTGTTTTGTGTGTAAAGCTTGAAATGTTTTAACCACTCATGCCTACATCTTTCTATGGCTACTGTATCATTATTCTTTGTTCCGTTCCCACTTGGAAAGGAACCAGTCCTCTTTACTTGGCTCTAGATCTGCATGCCCCTTTTCCATGTAGAAGCATTCACTAGGCTATCCTCAAATCACTTCAGATTTAGGGCCCCAAACTGAGCCTCCCATTGGCCATCCACAGATCCAGATAGGACTGCCTCTGGGATCCCTGACTCAGGAACGCACCACCACGCATTGCCTAATGTCCTTAACCAGCGTCTATGGTCCCTTCATCCCAAAGAACCTTTAGAGCATCAAACCCAGCATTTCCTTTCAGATCATTTCCATTGCTGTAGTTTTGATGCTAACAATATCCTATCCAGAGCACTGCACTGGGTCCCAACCAGTCCTACTATTTGTAGCTTATGTAAAAACATCAGTTTTCTGATTCATATCTCAAAAAATACTACTTTCTTAAGCAGGATTTCCCTAGAAATTCTACTTAGATAATCACTTCTGGGTATTCTCTATTTAGACAACCTTGGGGCGCTTTTGGGACTCTTAGGCCAGTATCTATTTGTTTTATTTATAAATGTGTCATTTGTTATCCTTCCTCTCTCATCAAACCCCCGATGGCTTAGGCTCCATCAGTCTAAGTTAATGACACCTCCTTTGCATATAGTAAGGAATATTACACAAAGCAGCTAATCAGCAATGTATGATGAATAAGTGAAATAGTAAACAGACAGGCACCGATCTATCCTGTTCCATTCCAAGCACTTAGCCAGGTTACACTGACACGTTAACTAAATAAAAACAGCCATTCCCATCTCCGGTGTATAGATCTCTTTCTCTCACCAATTGTCTATGCTGTAGAGGAAATTTTAAAAAGTACAACACTTTTCTCTGCCTGATTTCATTATATCCAAATCTCTGGTGGCTTTGACATTTCCATAGTAAAAGTCTAAATTCATTAATGTAGCTAACCGTGACTTCTAAGATCTATCTTTCTCAATCTATCTCATCGGCAGATATTCTGCACTCTCATCTTAAGGTCATGCTTCTCTCATAAAACATAGTTCTTTTACCTCTTGGGTCTTTTTTGTGTTATTCCTCCCTCCTGTTCTTCCTCACTCCTACCTATGCTAACCTAGGTGCATCTTAATTTAGCTCTGAGCTCCTCTGAGAAGCACGTCAGAAGCAAACAACTCACACCCTGAGTATCTTCTTCCATGGAAGTTTCTTCTTTCCCTTTTGTAACACTAATTATCCTAACCTAAATATAAAATTAGGCTCAGTAAGGGTTTTTTTTCTTCACCCATGTAGGCTTATGTCACTGAATCTAGTATCCAGTTTAGCAGGCAATGGAAACTCAATAAATGTCAGTTTATGAAACACAAATTATTCTCCAGGTGGAGAAATTGCTTTCAGTATGGTGCTCATCGTGAAGCATGAGGACCAATGCCCAGAACCTAATCAAGAAAGCCAGGCTTGGTGGTATAGGTCAGTGATCCCAGGACAGAGGAGGTGGAACCATACAGATCCCTGGCTCTTCCTGGCTAGCTAATCTTGCCTAGTCACCAAGTTCCAAGCTGACGAGAGACACTGTCTCAAAGAAATAAGGTAGTGGTACCAAATGACACCCAAGATTGTCCTCTGGCTTCTGCATGTCCATGTACACGGGTAGATGCATACTTCCCCAAGTGTGCACTTTGGGATTCTTTCTAAAGGATTTGCTAATGTGTGTATAACCTAATGATGGAGCCCTGACTGGCATTTATGTTATCTTCTGGGTTCTTACAGAATTTCCTAGTACTCGATTAATCAGTAAAATATAGAAATAGGTGTGTTAAAGATAACTGTGGAACTGTTATTCAAGAAAAGGCCAGAAACAAATAGATCCAGCGAGCTATAATTCAAGTGCACTGCACACACCATGAAAGTAGAAGGGGACAAGTCACGTGTGAGTTAGCTAATTGTTCTTTATTGCGGGAGCCCTCATCACACAGGAAGTTAAATATTTCCATGGATATTTTACAATGTTTAATTGGAGATATTTGATGAAGTTTTATGGAAGCATAAAAAACTCTTAACAGATTCTGTTCTAGCCACTTGACACAACATACTACTCTATAATTAAACTGAACTCTAATGGATTTCATATAATAAAATAGTCTCCTGACAATAAAACTGATTTTATTTTATCATATTTTAAACTAATTAGTTAAGTGTTATCCAACTGATCTAATCCAAGAAAATATCATGTATTGAAATACTTAATCTTGCATCTTAAAATATAACTGTCTGCCTACTACAGTGATGGGGTTTGTATATATATTTATATGATAGCCTACAAAGTAATGAGCTTCGCTGTGGAATTTTCAGAAACATTTTTATTCATTCTCCCCTCTCCTCTACTGTCCAATCCCCCTGTTCTCCAGGTTTCTGTGGGTCACAAAGAACCTTCTCTCTGTTATTAGGATGGATATACTCAGTTTGTCCCTGCTCCCACTCCCTCAATATTTCTTCCTCCCTTATCACCCCCTTTCCAGTTTCGTGGTCTGTACATAGCCTCCTTACAAGAGAGAAAGAATCACCAGAGCGAAGAAACAGCCCCAAAGAGAAAACTCTTCATCGGAGCTGTCTCGTGAAGTCTCACTAGAGATACACAGGTCACCAAATATGAATGATCAAATGTCAGAACTGTCAACTTTCCGCCATGAGAATGGATAAAAACTCTCTGGACCAGAGGTGTTGCTCAATAGCCATTATTTTCTGAGAGCACTACGAATAGCCAGATCCTGTAAAATGCTGTTGCAAGTTAAACCAAGTGGTTTTTCCACTTCCCTAAGTAACTCAGAAAAGTAACAATGACTGAAGTGGAATTGTTGATGGAGCTGAAGGCTGGGAGATGACTGCTTTTAAAAGAAGTTATAATTACTTCATGTTGAGAAGCTATTTTTTCTGACAGAGTCCTATCAGAGGGGTGGTCGGTGAAGTTTGCTCTCATTCCACCCCTTAGGCTTGATTTCCTGCCAGGTTAAAAAGAATCCTTTCCTCTCTACAAGGAATCTCCATTCTTTGGTGCACACATGCCTGCTGGGCGCTGCAGGAGCCAGACATGGAGTTCTCAGTGCTGTGCAAGCAACCCCTGCATTTGAGAGACTGATGCAGAATCAGACTCTTTTATTTTGGAGGAGTATCTATTCAGAACTCAGAACACATTGCCTAACTCTAGGGTAGGAGGTGGGTTCAGCATGTTTGGTAAAAGGAAGTTAGCTTCAATAGCACAGCCACAGGGGTTGCCTTGGTCTTTTCTGAACGAGTTCTTCTCTCTTTTCCACCCACCCCCAATTCTACTTCTCTATTCCTACTACTTTTACAACAATGCAATCACTTCCTAGGTTATAACAGTAGAGAGCAGCAGTCCTTCTGCCAACCCTGGTCCCCAGCACTCTATTACCCTGTGTTACTACAGTGGGTTCAGCAAGAAAAGAATAAGATGTAGGATTATTATTATTATTTTCATTATAGTCTTATCGCATCTTTTCATGTGCTTCACACTGTGTTGAGCACTTAACATCTATTTTCTAGCTTAATATTCTAGGGTTATTATTATCCTTACTTCATAGATTTCTTAGAATGCTGCAGATATGGAATTCAAGAAAAGAGATTTAGATATGGGGAGTTGAAGACACACTCCCTATCCTCTTTGAGTGCCCCCACCTCCACGCATGCAAGCCTTCCTCCTTATTTCCACAGTTCTCAGTCCTTTTGATTTCTTCCCAAACAGTCCGACTCCAGCTTCTCAGAGTACTGAAAAGTCTCAAACATAAGAACAAGAGAAGCCTATTCTTTCACAAATGAAAATACAGCAGCCTATGTTTTTTGTTTTGTTTTGTTTAGTTTTTATCAAATCCTGTCTTTAAGGCTCACAGAGCATTCAGAAAACACAGCATGGCCGTTCTTCTCACTGAGAAAGGCAATGTTGCGCTCCCTTGGTCTATTTAAAATACAACCACAATACCACTATTCAATAAGAGTAACAGGACCCCAAACAAGAGCTTGTATCTCAGTCTCTACCATCTCTACACTCTGGCCCAGTATATACTAATACTCTGGAAAAATGTTTTGAATAAAAGATCCGCTACTCATAAACACACTAAAAATCAAATCACTAAATCCAGAGGAATGGCAAGTGGATTAATGATAAAAATAAAAACCTTTTAAATCTCAGTGCATATGTCAATGACATCGTCTCATTTGTAAATTCTCTTCCATAAATAAAATTCATGCTTGCATCATGACTTAGACTTTCTATTTTGTACATATTACCTCCAACTAGTTTTTCACAAATCATTTGATTATTTTATATCTCTAGGTAGTGGAATAAAAGATTTCTCAAATGCCTGGAGCCATACTGCCAACCTTTATGTGACACTCCATTTCTTTTAAAATTCAAACAGTGAAGAAAACCAAAGTGGAAAACATTGGCAAAATTTTTATCAACCTTCACCTATTTAACAAAAACGTCCCAGATCTTCAGAGCACTCTGGGACTAAACTAACTGTGCTCTCTAGGACAAAACCTCCCAGAACACCTTTTCTATCCTTGCCTCGTTGGCTCTTAACCTAAGATTTGGAACTCAATTTTCTAAAAATAAAAAAGTATGTGAGCTGCAGCATAGTCACAAGGAAGTACATGGTGCTTAGATGTAAATTATTGTGGTTCGAGTTCTGATTATATCAACTTCTAGTTTCATTCTACTTGACAAATAAATTATTTGACCCTCTATTCTTTGCCCAGAATGTCAACAATAACAATAACTACTTGCTGTTAAGAATAATGGATATGAAATCATTTCATAAACTGCAAATAAATCATGGATGCTGGAGAGATGGACCCCCAGTCAAGAGCAGTTGCTGATCATGCAGAGGGCCTGTTTCTTAACACCCATGTGGGGCGTCTTGCAACCGACTAAAACTCGGCTCCAGGGTACTCAATGCCTTCTTCTAGCCTTTGTAGGTACCTACACAACAGCACACACTCACAAAGACATACACACCTATATATACATGAAAAACATCTTAAAAACAAGTCATAGACTAAATAGAAAAGTTGCTTCATTTGGATTTTGTCCACAGGTGACCATTTACATCATTAAAGCTTTTCAGAATTTCATTGATGTAGTCAGGTCATCCTGAGGTTTTCGCTTCTTTCTTTGTCTTTGTTTTTGCTTTTCAAGATGGGATTTCTCTGTGTAACAGCCCTGGCTGTCCTGAAACTCACTTTATTGACCAGGCTGGCCTTGTACTCACAGAAATCCATCTGCCTCTGCATTCTGAGTGCTGGGATTAAAGGAGTGCACCACCACACCCAGATCATCCTGAGATTTTTTTTAAACAGTAAACTACTGTATTCAGAAACATTGAAAAGTATGAAAAATTAAGATGAAAATCTTTTTAAACAAAGAGTGGGAGACCTCTAGATTGAATGACTATGCCAGAAAAAAATCTTTCTGTTGCAAAATATTTTCTGCAGATGTCTACATATGTGTATGTGAAGTTAGCAAGTCCCACATCCATTTCCCCCCACATGGTCACTGGCCACCCCAAGAAGAATAAAATGGAAAAAATTCACAAAGGCTAGAAGTAATATGAATGTGTATTTAGATTTTACTTTTATTAGCCAGGTAGAGAAAAGGGGATATATCTGAGGACATTAACACTGTCTCTCTATGTTTGTGGCCAACACTTCCTGTTCATTAGTGTCTTAAAGTCATGAAATGACAGCTAATTCCAAAATAGACATTCATGCTAGTGAAGAGCAATTCTTCACTTCTAACACATGAGTGTGTATGCTTTTCAGTAGAGAGTATCTCCTCTTTGTAAATAAAAGATGAAAAACCATTGCAGATATCGATGTGAAGGCATTCTGTGATGATAACAACCTTCTTGGGGTACCATTGGAGAGCACCAGGTTAGTTTTCAAGCCTGCTAATGTACCTCTATTATCCAAGTCACCAGAATCCTTTGGGACTTACAGCCATAAGCTCTACTCAGCCTTGAACTGTTCATTAGTCTGAAGGAAGTCTGATGACATGAATTATGATAAATCTTATGGGTAAGTTAGACCTTGAATCAAGGAGCAATGCCAGTGACTAGCTAACTGGAACTGGCCATAGAGAAGCCAACAATTTGGAGAGAGAAGATACACAGGAAGGAAAGGGCATGGACTAGAGTTTGAGCTCTCTCAGTTCTGGGACAAGGGAAGAGTTGTGTCTCCAGCCAAAAGCAAGGTCAGTTAATTGCTACTCAGCCTCTCTGAGCTAGCAGGTTTTAACCCCTGCCTTTGACTTCTGAGTCTTATTGATAAATAGAAAGCTAGATAGAGACTTAATTTAAAACTACAATATCATTGCTGCAGCAGAGCTGGGCCATGGGGCAGGAAGCCCTGCCAGGCTGTGCCAGGTGCTGACTGTGGGGCTTTGGGGTAGCAGACAATAATCAAAATATCAGTAGATTCATGTGCAGCTGCTAAGTTGACAGAAAAACACCAACTTAGCATGAAAAAAAAGGTGTTTGGGGATAAGGGAAAGGAAGGGGAAATCATCAAATGTTTATTCAAATAAGAATGCCTCTACATTAATGTCAGCTATAGGAGAAGACTGGGTTGACTCTTACTTTTGCAGTAATTCTTCATGGGACATATGAGATTAATTTTATAACATATAACAAATAACATGTGTGGGCCCATGGTCACTAAAGGTCTTAGTTAGAATTTAATCCCATGTGTCCTTAACAACAGTCTTTTTTACTCCCTTTTCGACCAAAACTAGTTGTCTCCCTGTGTTTGGCATTGTCTATCTATTCTGGAAGGATGTTAAAAGTATTTGATGGAGTTATGTCAATTATTTCTTGTAGGAGGAGAGAGCTGCTTGTTGGTTCCCACTTAGCCCCAAAATAATCACACAGAAACTGTATTAATTAAATCACTGCTTGGTCCATTAACTCTAGTTTCTTATTGAGTAACTCTTACAAATTAATTTACCTCATTTCCATTAATCTGTGTATTGCCATGTGGCAGCGGCTTACTGGCTAAAGTTCCAGTGTCTATCTCTGGTGGGGCCACATGGAGTCTCTCTCACTCTGTCCTTCTTTTTCCCAGCATTACGTTTAGTTTTCCCTGTCTAGCTCTGTTCCCTGCTATAGGCCCAAATCAGTTCCTTTGATATTCACAGCATACAGAGGGAAATCCCTCATCTATTTCTGTGGTTCTCTTTTCCTTCTTGGTTCTTTGTGGAGAGAAGTGTTGGGATGGGAGAAGAGGAGGGTAAGAAGTAAGAAAAGCTCTTTTTTAAAAAAATTCATGAGGAAAAATATGATCCTACCATGAATAGCATCAAGATATCAGGCCTAAAATTATCAACCCCCACCCCCCATTCAGAGGCAGTGTCTGAATGAGGATGATCTAGGAAGCAGGAGGAAGACTACCCTGCCCTATCAAATGTACATTCCAGACCTGTCTTCCTCCATATGATACTTGCACTACCTCCTACTTCTCTGCCTGTTACTGTAATTCATCCTCCTGTCTTACACCCAACAGCAGGATGGGCCTCCAATAATGAGCAACATATGGTATTAATCTTCAGGTTGTTTCTTAGGGCAGAGCCAGGCTGCAGCCTGTTTCAGCTGGCTCTTGTCTTTGAAGCCACCAGGGGACAATGTTTCTCCTTTCTCTCTCTCTATATATATATAGATAGCTATAGATATATAGATAGATAGATAAAGATATAGATAGATAGATAGATAGATAGATAGATAGATAGATAGATAGATAGATAGATAAGTAGGTAGATAGATATAGAGATAGATAGGTAGGTAGATAGATAGATAGATAGATAGATAGATAGATAGATAGATAGATATCATAACTATCAGTTCATATAGAAACTAACCAGAGAGCTGTGAGAAACACAATCTTTTTTGAGAGCAATGGTTTGAACAACTCAATTCTTTCCCACTACTCGGAATGTCTTCCAGGCCATGCGACCTTCCAGTTTCGCCACAATGACAACAAGCCTCCCAGTACCTGAAACTCTGGAGTAATACCCAAACTATATTGAGCCACAGCTTCCACGCTCTAGACAAATCAGAGGACATGTCAGTGCTGCCCACAGTTGCTCCCACTTCCACAGAGAAACCTATTGATAATTTCCATGTCCTACACACTTGCAATGGAGCACAAAGGAGGAGGACCTACCGGTATAACATTTGACTGCTTTCCAGGTTTGTGTTAACGCAAAGACTGTATGGTGCTATTTTTGTATCTTGTATATCTATGTGACCTGGAACAGGATTGAACAGAGACAAAGGGCTACATCTAACTTGTAAAAGGGTAGAAAGAAAAAAAACTGTAGCATGGCGTTGGTAATTATGTTGGGTTTTATGTGCTTCTGCACCTAATTTCTGAGGAGGAAGAATATTGACATTCAGCTGTAGACTAACTTAAATGTAAAACAAAGTCTCACTAATTTCCTGCTTGAGAACCCACCATGCTTCTGCAACTTTTGCCACACTACTCGTATTGCTGTACCTTTTGAATGCCTCCAAAGATCAACTAGACATTAGGGGTTTGCTTTTAAAACATGCACTATTTTAAACATACCCACTGGATTAAAAAAATCCAAGAAAATAAGGAAAAATAGAAAAGGCATAAGGCGTCTTGTAAAATTAATATGCCCTATAAAATAAATTTTGTGTTCTGTGAAAGAATTAAAATAGGAATTGAAAAAGAAGGAGAAATAAATTAACTGTGTAGATAAAAAGGAACTATATAACTCAGTGACCTTCATCATATTAACAAAATGCTTGAAATATTAGAAATATGCTATGCTTTAAAATATGAACCACAGTGTCTAGAACCCACTTTTCACATTACTCCAAACTTTAATAATTACAAATCATACAAATACTAAAAATAATGAATCTCTAGATTTTTAAAAAATGTATACATTTCCCATATGCTTGTTCATTCAGTAACAAAATATTACATAAAACTGTAGGGCCCAATTCCTTGGCACAAGTTGAAATGCAACGACCTTACAAGTCAGTGACCTTGTCCTCACAGGCTCTGAGGACCTGTCCTGTCTCAAGGCATCATCTTAAGTCAGGTTTTCCAAAGACGGAAGCCAGGCTCCCTCCACACCCATCAGCTTTTGTTCTCTCCTCTGTCGCACATCAATGCAGACCAAGCCAATATGCTCTTCCTGTTTGTGAAGGCGAACATTCCCAATGCATTCTAAATTACCACAAAGTGTGTCTTATTCTTTTCTCATGGAACTACCATTTTAAAACTAGCTAAAGCTGGCCCTGGTGGAATATACCTTAAATCGCAACACTCAGGAGGCAGAGGCACATAGATCTCTGTGAGTTCAAGGCCAGCATGCTCTACAGAGAGAATTCCAGGTCAGCAAGGAGACTTTCTGAAAATAAAAAAAAAAAGCAAAACAAAGAGACCCCTTTCTTTTGCTTTCTATTTATCAAACGCTCATAATGAAGATTTAAATCAAATCTGAAAATCCGAGTTATTTTTCTTTCCTTTCTCTCATTAACTGCTAGGCTGGCTTTGATCCCCCAATCCTTCTTCTTTAGACATTTTGGGTACTGAGACTGCTGGACTATACCACCATGCCTAATGAATTATTTCTTAGCTATCGCAGAATTCATGGATTTTATTATGAATATGACACTCTCAACTGAGACAGCACACACTCCAGTACCAGCCTGATTTGTGCATATCCTGACCTGTTTGGTTGGGACCATACAAAGCTGCACAACACAGACAGAAGGCTGAGCTCTCTCCAAATGGCTTTACACACCTGCATGTGCTATTTCTCCCAACGAGAACATGTGTATTAAGAAAATTAAATGTCTATACTTTTACATGGTAACATGTACTTTCATTGCTAGCCCTGAGAGCTCAGGAAATTAAAGTAAGTTGTTAAAAGTCGTCATCAATAAAAAAAAAAAAAAACCTCTGTGGTAGATCCCCGCTGCCATTTCCTTATTGAAGCCTTGTAAACAGAAGCAGTCTATCTGCATCTCTTTCATCATTCATATCATCAAGCGGCTGACAAAATAAGGGGCTTGTGAAGTTCCTGCAGTCACCTTATAAATTAACACATGCATAACACCAGAGCGGAGGCTATCAGCTTGACAGTATCTATTAACACTTCTCTGAAAGCTGTAGGTGCATGCAATTAGCACTCAATAAGAACATTATTCTCAAAAATAACATAAAAATCTACATGTGTTGAAGAACTAGGGAATTCATTCTGATTAAAAGTTTGGTATTTGGGCTGTGGTGGTGCTCTCCTTTAATCCCCACACTGAGGAGGCAGAGGCAGTTGAATTTCTGTGAGTTTGAGGCCAGCCTGGTCTACAAAGTGAGTTCCAGGACAGCCAGAACTGTTACACAGAGAAACTCATTCTCAAAAAAAATTTAGGTATAAATAATAATTGCAAAATATACTTCCTTTTGGTATGAAAGAATTTGTTTCCATCCGCCCATCCAAAGACATGACATAAGATGATCAATATTCTATCACCTACAATGTAAAGAATTCATATAAAAGATAAATTTTTATAAGCTTTTCTGATGTTTTTCTTTCTGGCCTGTGGAATTTAAATTCAGAGTTTCAAAACAGAAAAAGAATTTTTCTAACATGGAAGTTAAATAAATCATATTCTGGGCTTTAACTATAGGATCATATGGTATTTGGAAAGGAGCACAGATAATCCACTGACATCCTATCCTGGCAGAGGTAGAGATAGTTGTCTGTCTACACACACCCCCCAAAAATGGGCACTCCCATTTCATTATAAAGCTGTCCCTGGGATATGACCACTACCTACTAAAAGAATGTGTTCTCCACAGCTTTTTGAACCTGGGTGTGCCTTTTGACCATGATCTAGTCATTAGGATCTAAGAAAGAAGTGTGTGCCACTCTGCAGGGAGTTTCTCTGTTTGCTAGTTGGAAGCAAAGGAACTCAACCCAGTGATGACAGAGCAGCAAGATGAAAAAGAATGAAATGGCCACAAAGACTGCCATATGAGTAGCAGGAGGCCTGGTATCACATAGTTACACAACAAGAAACACACTTCTTTGTATTAAACTGCTAAAGTCCATGGGTTTATTTTTTACAGTAGGTAGTGTTATACCAATAAGCAAAATGCTATAAAATGGAATTGCAGAGGAAAAACCTTTAAATGACCTTTAAAAATAAATTTACATGTGCTAATTCACCACCCACTTACAGCCCTGAACTTGAGAATTTCTCCCATCTTAAAACAAGAGGGAAAATTTGTGCCTACAGAAGAAAGCGTCTTTTCTGGAATCATACAACTAACCCCTGAGACAGACTGAGAGATGAGCCAGACCCTTTAGCCAGTGGGACATTGAAAAATGAACCAGGCTGGTTTTAACATGAAGTCTAACCTTTTTGGACTTCATGTTAAAACCAGCAGGCTGCATATCTGAAGGAAGCCAGCCTATGTTGATGAGTACAGGCTCATTCTGCAAGCATTTGAAATTCACATTCTATCAAGAACTATACATAATAATTTAATACACTTAACAGAATTTTGACTGCATCTTTGATCAGGCTTTGTTAGGTAGTTTAATTTCTATTGCTTGTGATCTCATGAATAACCCTGTGGGTCAGGTATTAGAATAATTTCTTCTGCTGGTGGGAGAGCTGATGCTTCAGAGAGGAAGTAAAGGAACTTGTTAAGGATCCCACTGCTAATGAGAGTCTGTATGTGCCCAATCACTATGGCTTTAAACTTTATGAATCCAACCCCAATCAGTTGCCAATGCATCAATTAGTATACTACAAAGTCAAGGTTGTTTAAAATGAACATATATTCTAAAGTACAACCAACTGTAAATTTTATGTGTAAGGAATGGGGAGTGTACATAAAAATTTGCACATGACATCTGCAGTACAAATGTATCTTCAGAAAATCAATACCTGTATACACAATCATGTGTGAGTGCACTGTCTAAATATCAGAGTTCAGATTAATTGAAACATCCAAGCTCTGAAACATCAGAGATACAGTGTCCTTCATTAACAATAACTTACTAGATATATTTCAACAATAGCTTCCAAAGGCTAATTGTGGGGTCTCAGAAGCAATAATGCTCACCAGGAAGCACTGCAGTGAATGGAGAATAAACAGAGCTGGATGCTTGGGTACAGTATCTGATATACATATTTAATGAGCTTTGGCAAATCATATGGCTCTTTTTTAAAATGTGTATGTGTACAGGTGTCCACAGAGCCAACAAACAGCATCAGATTCTAGAAACTGGAGTGGCAGCTGGTTGTGGGCTGCCCAGCATGGGTACTGGGAACCAAACCTGGTCCTTGGCAACAGCAATAGGGGTTCTAAACTTTGGAGGCCCAAAAATGTGGGCTTATTTCCACCTTGTTTGATGATCAGAGTCTGGAGGTTGCTCAAATAATCCACAAGTGTAGTTACATGTCCCAACTCAGGATGAAATTGATTCTTTTGACATTAAGATAGCTCCATTCAATCCTGACAGATGGTCAAGATATGCAAACATACTTCTGTTCCTTCTTTTGTAACTATGAGGGCATCTGGGGAGGGGCAGCCATCAGCATACGCCATCTAGAGCAGCTTCACTACCTAGACAACAGAATGCTAATGACTTGATGTCTAAGAGTATTAAGTCATTGACTGTTTGAGTTGTCCTAAGTATCAAGTTAATAAAGTCTTTTGCTACCTTCTCCTCCCCACCCCCATTTACATTGGTTTAAAAAAGCTATGGAAAAATGAACACAGGAGATTTCAGTTATCACTGAATATTATTATTCCCAATATTATTGTATGGTTTCTGTCTTATTATTTTTATGTGTCTCCATATTCATTACTTATATTTCTAAATTTGCACACCCCTAACCTGGCAAGAGGTATTTTTATTGAGGCTGAACCTCACCACAAAACCCTAAGCCATCTCTTCTGCCACTTCAAATCATATAATTCTAAGCTTCAGTTTTACAGTTTCTAAAATGTGTATAAAATTTCCTGTTTCAAATGTAATGTTGCAAATAAATTAGAGAATCTGATATGGACTGAGCCTTTGTCTCTACCCTGAGTTCAAATTTTAAAACTGTAATACACAGGGGGTCCTAGCTTCCCCAAACTCAGCCTGCTTCCTGGCTGAGGCTTTGGGGGAAGGGTGAGTGCATGGCTGCAGGGATCCCCTTGTCCCACAGAGTGGAGTAGAGTGGGCTCCTTCTACCAAGCCTGCTCTTTTGACTGCGAGGTCCTGGGCCAGAAAGTGGCCCTGATCCAGTGCCGGCGGATACATCCAGAAGGCAAGTGGCCCATATCGAGTACCAGTTGATCCATCCAGAGGGACCAAGCCACCAAGACATTCCTGACCACATTCGAAGGAAGGGATGGGCAGGCGCCAATCCAAGAATTCCTCCAACAACCTGAAAAGCAACATGATAACACCAGAACCCAGTGAATATGCAACAGGAAAACCTGAGCAACCTAATCCAGAAGAAGTAGAATAAATAGACTTTAAACATAACATTATGAAAGTAATAGAGACCTTTAGAGAAGAGGTGAAAAACTCCTTTAAAGAAAGGGATGAGAAGACTAACAAAAAGTTAGAAGAAATGAATAAATTCCTCAAAGATACCCTAAAAACCCAAGTAAAAGCAATCAAACAGGTAATGGAAACAGTTCAAAACTTGAAAACTGAAATGGAGGCAATGAAGAAAACACAAACCGAAAGATGGCAGGATATGGAAAATCTGGATAAACGAACAGGAACTACAGAGACAAGTATAACCAACAGAATACAAGAGATAGAAGAAAGAATCTCAGACGCTGAAGATACTATAGAGAAAATAGGGAGGGGACTGGGAGAAGGGGAGGAAGTGTAAATTTTTTGAATAAAAAAATAAAAGAATATGGAAAAAACTGTAATACACAATGTGATGCTATTTGGATATGTGGCCTTTGAGAGACATTTATAAGACATAATACTCCATCATGAGTATGGAGCCTCAGGAGAAGGATTGGTACCTCTATAAGAAGAGACATAGGAATTGATTCCTGCTTCACCATGTGAATCCATAAGATGGTGAACTCCAATCCAAGAAGAACCTTTCTACTAGGCACCAAATTTGCCCCAATCTTTATCTTGAATTTCTCCTACGCACAACTGTAAGTAATGAACATATATTTCAATCATCCATTTAACAGGCTGGATAGCTTAGAGGGTAGCAATACTTGCTGTAGCACAGAGCCATCATGGGTATGCACCAGGTCCACTATGTATATATTATAGCTTTTAGCTCAGTATTGTATGGGATTCCTGAGTATGAGAAAGCAGGGGCTCTGACTCTTGTGCCTGCTCTTAGGATTCTTCTTTCTGTTGTGTTTCCTTGTCCAACTTTGATGTGATGGATTATGCTTTATGATATTATGTTTTATTTTGTCATGTTTGGTTGTTATCTCTTAGAAGGATGCTCTTTTCTAATGAGAGACAGAAAGGGAGTGGATACATACAGCGGGGTGAGGTGGGAAGGAACTAGGAGGAGTAGAGGGAGGGGATACTATGATTAGGATATATTGTATGAGAAAAGACTCTAATTTCAATAAAAGGAAAAATAAAACTTGCTGTGAAAGCATGGGGAAATTAATTCAAATCCCCACACCCAGATAAAAAAAAATCAGGCATGGCTGCCTGGGCCTGCAAACTCAGTATTGACAAGCAGAGACAGGTCGATTCTGGGAGCTCACTGGCCAGCAACTTAGTTGAAATGGGAAGTTTCCACTTCAGTGAGAGACTTCTCTCAAGAGAATGAGACAATGAGTGATACAGGAATTTCTCCCAACGCCCTCCTCTGGTCTCCAGATGCACAAGTGTTGACAGAGGTTTCTGTCCCAAAGAAACTCACAGAGGCCTACATTAATTATAAACTGGTTGGCCTATTAGCTCAGGCTTTCTTATTAACTAACTCTTACATCTTACATTAACCCATAATTCTTGTCTGTGTTAGCCATGTGGCTTGGTACATTTTATCAGTGAGGCATTCTCATTTTGATTCCTCTGTGTCTGGGTGATGACTGCAGATGGAGCCTTTCCTCTTCCCAGAGTTCTCCTGTTCTGGTTGCCCCACCTATATTTCTTGTCTGGCTACTGTCCAATCAGCATTTTATTAAAGCAATACAAGTGACAAGTCTTTACAGGGCACAAGACCACTGTCCCACAGCACACAAGTTTTGCACCTCCACATTCAAATGTGTATTATACACATACCATACGCAAGCTCCTCCCGCCACACACAAGTAAAAAATCAGCAAAATAAACCACCTGATTTATGATATTTCCCAGCATTCTGAGGTGACCTACATAGAACCTTTGAAAAGTTCAGACATGTACTAATCTGAAGTATAGCTATTTGTTTAAAAGAATAATAAAACACAGAGCATCCTACTGAATAAAAATCAATGAAAATACTTAAGAACCAAAAACATCAAACGAAGTATGACATGCACTGCAAAAATGATGAATATTAGAACCTGAACCTTATGCCACAAATAAAATGCCCATGGTTTTTGAAAGTATATTTAATAGATCATCTACTGGAAATGATTTATAAGGAAAATCCACCATCACATAAACTTAGAAATGCAAGACTGTAGCAGCCACAAAATGTGCCACTTGGGTCTGTTATAAAAATATAAGTCTACAACCAACATCTACTGAGACATTTCCCATGAGCCTCTAACAGCCAGTGAATGAGCACTGCAAAAGAAGAAACACAAGATGCAGGGCCCTTCTGATCATAACTCTGACTTTCTGTTCCATATCAACTCAACAAATGTTCTTGAGCTTCACTGTAATCCGAGGCTCTTCCTACCCAAATTGTTCCCCTTACCCTGTCCTTTACAGATTTTGGTTTCACACTATGGTCTCAAGGCCCTACATCTCCTGATTCCTTCAGTCTGTCCTTCAAACCACTCACCATTCCTTCATGAGAGCTTCTCATTGCCATGGCAATATATCATCTCACACGAATTATAGCTTCTTACTCAGGCTTGCAACCCCTGTAAGACTCACATTACTAAACCTAGTGGTCACAAAAATGAGACAACAGTTAAAAAAAAAATCTGGACTCATGACCACCAAAACTGAATTCTGACTCAAACACAGAAATAATTCAAGGTGTTACAAGCAGGACTCACTTGTGTTGTATCACATAACATCATTGGCCTTAGTTCCTAACAAATGCATGACAGGTATACTCGGCAAC
The DNA here is from genome assembly GCA_004026605.1 of Ondatra zibethicus. NCBI lineage: Eukaryota > Metazoa > Chordata > Mammalia > Rodentia > Cricetidae > Ondatra > Ondatra zibethicus. The sequence continues at coordinate 66,615 of PVIU01009380.1, forward strand.
ATCCACAAACACTGTCTGAAATTCCTTGTCTATATTCAAGACTACTGTATACTAGTGTTGGAGAAATGCCTCAGTGATTAGTAGCACTGGCTGCTCTTCCAGAGGACCTAGGTTCAACTCCCAGCTAACAGGAGTTTGACACCTTCATCTGGCTTACATGATCACTACATGTAAATAAATATTCGAAAAGGCTAGTATATGTTACAAACTGCAGTGTTTTTACTGTATATTCAGTCTTCTTGTTTTATAGACACTTAACAGTGTAGTTATAGAAGACATTTAATATAGTCCAACCACTAATTCTTAGCTTATAGATTTCAATTCAGTATAACTTTATGTTATATTGTGTTATGGTGTTGATTTTAAAGACTGCTTTTGACCGAGTTTCCCTAAAATTCTTTCAATAAGTTTTAGCTTAGGATTAGAACACAATATCCAACAACTTTTAAAGTGCCCTTAAACATACTTCTGTTGTTTTGTACTATGTATTTGTATGAGGCAATTTTCTCAATATTGATGATTATAAAGGCAAAATATTGATCAACTCTGATAAATTGTTGAAGATGCTCTGTTTCCTTTTCTGTCAAATACACAATCAAGATTTAATTTTTATGTGAAAGAAAGCACATCTATTACATTAAAAGGTACATTTGTTTTCATCGTTAATGTATATGGTATATATATATATACATACCATATATAACAGATTGTTTTAGAGTACATGTCTCTATAACTCATTATCAATAACTGTTTGATTTAGATACACATTTTATATAGCTATATACCTGGGGTTACACAAAAATCTATCAGGTTGAAATGGTTGCTAGTGGAAATAAATTAAAACCGTAATATAAACAGTTTAATACACAGATAGTTTTTCATTATGGATCATAATTTGTGTTTAAGTTCACAATTAGTTGAATTCACTGTTGAGGACCTGAGCCAAGGTTCAAATATTACATCAGAGAGCATGACAGAGAAAAACCACTAGCTTTTGGTGGCCAGGAAGCAGAGAAATGGGTATCTGGGAACACAAGATACCATTTAAACTTCCTGCAATAAGACTTCATCTTCTAGTCTCTACAACTTCCTAGTAATGATGTCTAATTCTGAACCCATCAGTGGATAACAATGTATTGCATCATGATCCAATCACCTTTTAAAGTCCCGTCAGTTGGCAACCTGATCAGTCTTTACAACATGATAGCTCAAAGGATATCTCATATTCAAGCATTACACCCACCACCTCCTCCAAAATTCTTTCCTCTTCTCTCATCTTAGCATTTACCTGTTCAGGACTGGGCTTAACCAATGAGAACAGACACATGGGAAAACAGATGGAAAGATGGATTTTTTTACAGCCGACTGACTTCCAAGAAGACAAAGAAATACCTTGCCTGGAGTGTGAGTGATGCTGAATCCCAGCAAGATGGTGATGGCCCAATAACTACAGGTTTAATAACGATTATCTAGGAGATATAGCATTGATGGAGATGAAGGTAGCCATCTATAGGGGGATAAGGAGTTACAAAGTTAATGCTAAGCTAGATGGATGCTCTACAGAAGGAAAATAAGAAATTGAGAGTCGTGGATAGCAGCAGTTTTAAATAAGATGAGAGTAAGATAACCTCAATTGCTTACCGAGGGACAAATACTTCCTTCAGTGAGGACAGATGAATGACAAAAAAAAAAAACCAAATAAACAAAAAAACAAAACCCAGGTGCTATGGTTACTGATTTCTGTAAATATTCCAATGATTAACCAAATCTAAAGTCATCACTGGGAAAATATGGGACCGTAAAATGTAGATGAAGACAACTTGGATGGATACCTCTGGATTTTGGCTCTGCAAATCCTCTCAGCTGTAAACTTGTTAAGTTTAAATTTTTAATCTCACTCTTTCCTAAAATGGGCTTATACTTCTCTCACACATAAAAATTATGTAGAGGTCTGGTAGTAGTGGTGCATACCGTTAAACCAGCACTCGGGAGGCAGAGGCAGGCAGATCTCTGTGAGTTAAGGCCAGCCTGGTCTACAAAGCAAGTTCCAGGACTGGCTCAATAGCTACTGGGAAACCCCATCTCAAAAAACTAAAAAAGAAAAATAAAGGAAAAGAAGAAAAAGAAAAAATATGTAGAGACCTAACCCCACAATGCAAGTGTTTCCTGTCATAAAGGTCCACCACAAACCTCCTAGCAGAATCCAGGGTCTAAGGAGGAAGAGAAAGAGGATATATGAAACAAATGCAGGAATTAGCTAGTATATATTTGCAGGAACCTGAGAACCACCTCTGGGGTTGAATTTTAAGGTTGTTTGATTGACAGGTTACTAATTTAGGATTGGAAAAGAAAGGATTCATTTTCTTCAATATAGAGGATTTAACCCCTTGATAAGAATGTCAGAGATGAGAAGAAACTCACTTTCAGATAACTCTTAGATGTCTGGAAAAAGCAATAGCCAATGCTGAGTGAATTAGATGTGCTTGAGTTGACCTGGAAAATGGCAAAGAAAGGAATAAAGAGTCTGAAAAAGGTGCATCATAAGTGATGTTCATATGCAGTGTCAGACAGCACACCAATCAATTATGTACCATGGGAAGCCAGGCAGATGCATGAACATCAAAAACACACCTGAAAGAGAGACAGTGGCGTCACAGAACTGTTCGGTGGAGGCACTCATCAGCTGACCAAATCTTCAAAGGAAGTAATATGAAAGCTTGTCAGCATTTATGGGAATGAAAGTGCCCTAAATGGCAAATGTTGTCAAGATTGCTTTATCTACAAAAATCATGAGGAAGGAATTGCTATAACAACCAAAATGCTTAGAGGACCTAATAAGGTAGTTGAATTAGAGAGAATTTTAGACATATTTAGTTTTCAAGTTTCATAATAAAACAGACAGGGAATTAACAAAGGTAGTTCTTAACATATATAGCCAAAAATAAGTAAGAATAGAAAATGTAAGTATAAAGGGAATAGCTTAAAAACAAAAAGCCACAATGCCTTGCTTGTTTCCCAGATCTTTGCCAATTTTTTCCTTTTTTTCTTTTTTTATTGATTTTATTGAGCTATACATTTTTCTCTGCTCTCCTCCCTGACTCTCCCCTCCCCCTTTAACCCTCTCCCGTGGTCCCCATGCTCCCAATTTACTCAAGAGATTTTGTCTTTTTCTACTTCCTGTGTAGATTAGATCTGCGTATGTCTCTCTTAGTGTCCTCATTGTTGTCTAAGTTCTCTGGGATTGTGACTTGTAGGCTGGTTTTCTTTGCTTTTTGTTTAAAAACCACTTACAAGTGAGTACATATGATAATTGTCTTTCTGGGTCTGGGTTACCTCACTCAGTATGATGTTTTCTAGCTCCATCCATTTGCCTGCAAATTTCAAGATGTCATTATTTTTCTCTGCTATGTAATACTCCATTGTGTTAATTTACCACATTTTCCTTATCCATTGTTCAGTTGAGGAGCATTTAGCTTGTTTCCAGGTTCTGACTATGACAAACAAAGCTGCTATGAACATAGTTGAGCACATGTCCTTGTGGTACAATTGAGCATCCTTTGAATATATACCCAAAAGTGGTATTGCTGGGTCTTGAGGAAGGTTGTTTCCTAATTTTCTGAGAAATCTCCATACAGACATCCAAATGGGCTATACCAGATTGCACTCCCACCAGCAATGCAGGAGTGTTCTCTTTGCCCCACAACCTGTCCAGCATATGCTGGCATCAGTGTTTTTGATCTTGGCCATTCTTACAGGTGTAAGATGGAATCTTAGAGTTGTTTTGATTTGCATTTCTCTGATGGCTAAGGATGTTGAGCATTTCTTTAAGTGTCTTTCAGCCATTTTAGATTCCTCTGTTGAGAGTTCTCTGTTTAGGTATTACTCCATTTTTTATTGGGTTATTTGTTCTTTTGATGACCAATTTCTTGAGTTCTTTGTATATTTTGGAGATCAGACCTCTGTCTGATGTGGGGTTGGTGAAGATCTTTTCCCATTCTGTAGTTTATACCTGAAACATTGAAATATTTGCTAAGCCCCTGAAAGAAAAGATGCTGAATTTTCCTGGTCCTTTCCCAAAGGGGCCTTCTACCATATATTCGTGTAAGTATGTACTGAGGAAAGGGAAGGTCAGGCATTTAAAGGGCTGGGGCAAGCAGTATGCTTTGAAATTCAGAGAAAACAGAGACATCATTGGAGCTTCACTGTTAAAGTGAGGGATGATGATGGCCCAGTTGGAAAAAATAAGTCTTAACATCATCCAGTTTGGCGCTAGGCACATGTTCAGTGGTGACTTCTCCAGTGTTTGATGATGTATTGTAGACTGTTTAAATGGCAGCTGGCATTGCCACCACTTTGGGTTGTTTGGTTTTAAGAAAGACCCAGTGAGGACATTCGGAACCAACTGGCCTCCCGCTTCTGGCCAAAACAGTAAATTAAAAATGGGCTTTATCACTGGTGTGGAGAAACAGTTAGAGATTATTGCCACTATCAGCATTCTAATTACGCTCAGTGGATATTGCTATCATGTTTCCACTTATTGTCCTGAGATGCCTGCAGAATTCAGATAGATCTAGGTAACAATTATAGGCGATCATAGACTCAGCCTTCATTTCAGCTACTGTGCAAAATTAGTAAAACTTTCTTTTTCATATATAAATTTATTAAGGCATAATTAATATACAACTAACTATACAGTTTTATTTATACTAACTGATAAATTTTAATACATGCCAAAATCTATGACAATATCACCATAATGAAGTCATAGCTATAATCTGAAACTTTACAATGTTTCCTTGCATCTCCTGTTTTGTTTTTTGTGTTTTGGGGTAAAAACACTTAACACAGTGACAGTGGTTCTCAACCTGTGGGTCATGACCCCTTCAGGTGTTGAATGACCCTCTCATGTGGGTCACCTAAGACCATTGGAAAACACAGAGTCTACATTATTATTCATAACAGTAGCAGAATTATAGTTATGAAGTAACAATGAAAATAATTTTATGGCTGGGGGCACCACAATATGAGGAACTGTATTAAAGGGTTGCAGCATTAGGAAAGTTGAGAAGCACTTACCATAAGATCTACCTTCTACCAATGTTGAAGTATGTGTCATAACATATTGGTAACTATAGGAATTGTGTAGTTTAGCAGATCTCTAGAACTTACTCATATGCTATAATTGAGTCATTATGTCTATTGAACAATAACTCTTTAACAGGCCTTTGCAACAGCTATTGGAATCTCTGCTTCTGTGGATTTAATTCTTACAGATGCCACCTTGAAAGTGGAATCTGCCACTATTTGCTGAGTGTTCCCTTTTTCATGTTTATTATAGAGACAAGAACCTAACAAGTAAGCTACAATTCACATGCAATGAATATAATTAATCTACAATTGTTCCTCAAGTGAGACACTGTGAATGTCTCACGTTCTATCTTAATCAGAACCAAAGAGACATGGATTGTATGACCATCTCTCTGAGCATCACTTTGATCTAAGCCACCAGTGACAGCTGAGATTCTATAGATACATAAGACATGGTAGTTGGGCTGGGTACTGTAATATGCATAAGAGGTGTACTGATTACCTTGGTTTGTACATGAGGAATTGCAGGTACCTTGGTTTGTACATGAGGCATGCTGAGTACCTTGGTTTGTACATGAATCATGCTGGGTACCCTTGTATGTCAATGAGTCATGCTGGGTACTTGCTATGCATACAAGCAATGGTTTGCGGACTTTTCATGTCAGAGTTCTCAGGAATCAAATCCTCGTGTTTACCTATGATTCTCTGAGGTCTACAAAATTTGTAGCGCCTTAATCCTCTTTAGAGCAGCATATGATTCAGTGGCTTTTCAGAGACTCAGAAGTGTGCACGTGAGATAACTTCGTTTCCCTTTGTTCAATTCCATATTTCCAAAACATGTTTTGCCTCAGCGTATTTTTTCAGTAGCCCAGCGCAATTCCTCATCCTGTCAACACTGCTTTCGTCAGGAGCTTCCCGTCCTGGGTAGAGCTATCTTGTCTCCTCGGTCAGACTCTCGTTTCTGCCTCTTGCCATCTGCTCTCTTGCAGTCCACTGTTCCCCATGAAGTATTTCTTAAATGTACTAGCTAATGGGAACTCCCTCCTACCTCCAATGGACAACGTCATCAGTCTTTTTTATTTATCATCTTCTACTATAACACAACTTTCTGTGGGTGTGTGTACATGTTTTTTCAAACTAGACCATAGTGTTTTTCAAGGATAAGGGCTTGCTTTACTTAGTTTCTATGATTTACTCTATCTTTCACAGGATGAACATTCTAGCACAAATGAACCATGAGGGACTGGAAGCAAGATTATGACACAATACTACCCCACTTCACAGCTATTGTCTATAAACAACACCACAGTTCTTAAACACCTGCATATATCAAACTCATCTGAGAGACTAAGACATCAATGTCTAGATGTCCAGAGATTCACAGTAGATACCAAGAGTTCCCATTTATAACAAATTCCTAGGCCACACTGAAGCTGCCATCCAAAGAACAACATGTTAAAACAAATGAAACAGATGATGAAAACAATCCCTTCAGCCACCCTTGTATTGGTGATTATATTCACTCAAATATATATGCTTTCAGGTGACATTCAAAACTAAAATCAAGAAGTTATTCCTCATTTAAGTCCAATTCCTCATGAATCTACTGTTTTGTTTCTGTCTAAATGCACCAAAACTACCCTCATTCTTTGCATCATCCTTATGTGATTTTATAGTTAATTATCCCAGCAAAGGTATCTTTGCCTAAGAAAACACTACACTGAATCAAATGTTAGCAATGTAGGGCCCTCTCAGATAAATCAAAACATGCTTCTTACCTCTTCCATTCTAAGTACCTTTTGCCCTTGAATAAAATTCAGTTTCTATGCATCCAATGTCACTGCCATTCTGCTAACTTTATTATTTTGTTAAGCAAGCAGATAAATGTACAGTCCTTCATTTAAAAATTTTCACCCCCTTCCTCTCTGCAGAATCATATTTATTCATTACCTTATTATGCATCTTCCCTTTTATTGAGACTCCTCTGATAATGAAGCAACAAAGCACAGAAATCCAATAAAAACAAAACATCAGCTTTATCGATAGTATAATATCATTTCCAACAGTTTAGTTTGCACCTAAACAAAAACCCAGGGACAATACATTTTTTCTAATTCTCTAGAATGAGTAGACCCCTCTGTAGTGCCAGGCCCTCAGAAGGGAAAAGAAGATTTGTGGTTGCAGTAGTGCTAACTAGAAAGAACAGCTTACAGCTTAGCAATTAATGGAGCTTTCCACCTCAATGGTGACTGTAACCAGAAGAAGATTTTGTACAGTCTCTCCTCATGTCTGTGAACTTCCATTTCTACGGGCCAAGAAAAAGTAGACAAAGGAGAAATGGAAAATGTCATCATTTACACCTGTCCACTTTTACTGCCTTTCTCATTTCACCCATTATCACAGCTACATTGATAGTGAGGTAATTTGACTAAAATATATTGTTAATACGTAGAACATGTGACTCAGATGAAATAGAGGGGAGTCAATGTTTACAGTACTAGTTAATGTGTTACACTATATACCTGCAGCTTTCCAATTATTCTTCTTTGTGACTTAGATTCAGCAATCGATTTCATTCTCATAATTCAGATAACCTGAGGCAGACTTAGGGAACTTCCCAGAAACTACACAGCTACTGAGAGTCAGAGTCAGCACTTAACCCTAACCACCAGGCACAAAGTCCACGTTCTTGACTCTCATGCTCTAAGTTTGTGATGCCTATCCTCCAATAAGACAGAGCCAAAAAGGGCACTTATGCCAGAAACAAAGAGGTTCATGTAGGCAGGCAGGAACTATTAAATGTCTTTCAGCAATTTCAGTATACAACTGTGCGGTTTGACTCACCAGTCTATAAATTCTTCCAAGACAGAATTGTGTCTGTAGTTGTGTGTCAAAGAAGTCCTAAAACCTCTTCACTGATGTTCTGGGAAACCAAGTAGGAAGATCAGTAGTGAGGCAGTGGGAAGGCGTAATTGTAAGAAGACAGAAGTTCTTATTTTAAAACCTCAAAGGTAGAAATTTATAAAGACAGCCCTGCTGTTGGTTCAGTTGGAGAGTTCGCTAAGGAAATGTAAGGTAAAATGATTGGTTAAGCTTTAAATTATATATTTGGAGGCTTAAGATCAACTGAAAAGGAAAATGGCAGTTCAAACTCTGAAGCAATAAGGGGAAGCAGGTGTGTGTCCACAATGCTGACAAAAAAAATGACAACATGCCATTAGTGTACGGTTCCAACTCGACAGTGAGTCAAGGGTTCAGAGGAAAGTATATGAATCCAGACAGAAAAAAATGTGTGAACAGAAGATACATAAAAGACTGGTATGACATATGCTTAAACTATGAGAAATGTAAGCTTACGATAATTAAAACACAGACAGAATAAAATATCCATATGACAAAATAGTCAAAATGGGTGACCAAAATTAAGTGTCAAACAATTATGCAGAGACTGAATTCCCATGCGCAGCTAGTGAACCCACTCAACTACAGTAAAAAGTAATGGTGGCGCTTTGTGAAGATCAGGAATGTGAGTGCACTATGACCCAGTAATTACTCTCCCAGACACCTACCCCGAGAACAATGCTTACAAATCCCAGTGGGGACAGAAATGGTCCTGACAGCAATAATGTAGAAACTACCCAAGTCTCTGGGGCTGGAGGAACAGAGTTTAAAGTATAGAAGAAACACCTAATTAATTAATTAATTGAAAGCAGCATAGATGTGTGGACTGGGATAGATTTTAAAAACTAAAAATGATAGAGAAAAGAAAAATAAGAAAGTCTAAAAATAATGCTACATAGTAACATTAAACTTCCATATATTCAGAAGTCTGTATCTTGGACTTTGATCTCCATTCTAGTCTGTCAAAATGGTGTTTAGCAACATCATTTATCAAAAATTAGTACTTCTGAAAACCTCATTGAGTTATTGAGGTAAAGACACATAATCCCTTTGTTATACTTTTAGTAGAGATCATTAAGTTTATTTCATCCCCTGCTAATGGGCAAAAACACAATTTGAAAGTATTGGTTTCAGAAGGGGTGAGAAAATGCTTTGAGAACAGGAATACGAAAAGGATAATGGAAAAGAGGAGAATGGGCTTGCTTGGTGGAGGGCATAGTTTAGTCTTATATCCTGCTTATTTAGGTTATTAGGAACTGTGATGAATTATTTAATCTATTACTCCTTTTAATCCTTAGATAGATGACATCTAAAGACCTGAAGGTTCTGTCCAAGGTCAAGTGCCTGCTAAGCTAAAGAACCAGAATCCTAACCCAGCTCTGTAGATTTTAGTGTTCCTACTCTATAACCAAGACAAAATTTCTGTCTATGCATATCCTATTAATATTCTATTATTACTCTGCAAACTGTTTACACAAATTTGGAAAGCATATGTCTCTGTTTTTCTGATTTAAACTTACTGTCATGTAATTTCTGAGACTTACACTTGTCTCAAAATGTTCCAATAAGCATCCATGCTCCACAGAGCATGGCAGAGTGAGTCCTCCATGTGGTTCCCCTTCCGCTCAGCAAGAAAATGTTAGTATTTAGAGATCAGTTTCAGGCACCATAAATCTCCATTGCTCTGGAAGTTAAGCAGCATTGTGAGGGAAACCTCGGCAAGTAATGTTAATGATTAGTTACTTGATCTGATTTTAGCAGAATTGATAGAACACAATAAATCTATGCTCATTCTCTTTTTCTGACTTCTTTGTGATAAATAGCCTTTCCCTCAACTTGTTTGTGTGCTGAGTGTTCCTTTTCAAGCACAGAGAGAAGCCATTTTTCTTTTTATTGAAAACAAAAGCTTGTCAACATTAATCTGTCACAGGCCAGAGATTGACTGACAGAAAAGAAGAAAAGGTGACAGGTTGATTGTAGCTTCGTCACGAGAAAAATGAAAAAATGGATCCGACTAAGGGGACAGAGGGCTTGAAGGAAACAAAGTTAGATGGGAAAAGCAAAAAAAA
>PVIU01009381.1:0-79816 GCA_004026605.1 Ondatra zibethicus
ATTTCCCCAGACTCATGATTCAAGGGTACCCTATTTCCTAGGATTCTTTTGCTATATACAATCTCTGCTTTCTGTTTTCTCCTAAGTTCCTCATCATAAATTTAGGTATAGAAACTCATTGTCTGTGGTACATGAAGTTCACTCTTTTAATTTGTGAGACAAGAATCAGGAGTGTCTGATTCCAACGATGCTTTCTGTGATGATGGGATTCTGGCACCCTGATTCTCAAATTTAACTTACCCAAGATAAGGCAAAAATTGTTCCTGAACCTAAAGAATCCCTCTTTCCAGAATAAATACAATACTCAAAACTCAAATGAGAGCAGGGAAGCCTTTGGATCATTTCTTGTTTTCTTACATTTAACTGTGTGTATCTCTACATTTTTTTCCTGAACCAAAAGATGTCACACGAATGCTCAATATACAAAGCAAGAGGTTATTCTGATCCAAGTGGAGAGGAATACCATGAAGAGCAATGCCTCTTCTCTGCACACATGACCTTTTAATGCTGTGTCTTCTATAACTTTCCAAAACCCTTTGATATCCTGGGTTATGCCTAGAATTTAGGCATAAAATTTAGCTTATTTTTCTATAATTTTACAAAATATATAGTGCATTATTAAGTTTCAGCAAGATCAACTACCACTTGCTGAGAGTATTAATACAAGTATATTTATGTTTAATGTACATGTAGCTTCTAATAGAAGCTGCAGTTATATTTGTTTACTGATGGGAAAACTGAGGCTTAGACCTGTTCATTCTTTGCAAAAATATACTAAATCTCTCTAGTTCACAATGTCCATCCATGAACCCAGCTCACATTCACTTCAGTCACAGAGTTAAAAAGCATTCTAAATAATTTTATCCAAACTATAACTTAAGTTTAAAAATTACCCATCACCTTTATATAAGTTAAAAGGCTCATTTTAAAACATTTCTAGTTTTATCATGAATAACAGCCAACATTTACAAAAGATGTAAGTCCTGTTCAAACTCTCTTGCATACATCACAATTCTTCTTCCCTTAAGAGTGACAAGTCTAAAGATCACCTGAGTAAATTGGGAGCATGGGGACCTTGGGAGAGGGTTAAAGGTGAGGGGACAGGCAGGGAGGGGAGCAGAGAAAAAAGTAGAGCTCAATAAAAATAAATTACAAATTAAAAGGAAAAAAAAGAGTGACAAGTCTAGGAAATATTAGACTTAATTTCAGCTATAAGTAACAGCAGAAACGATATGTCAGACATTTTTACCCACTTAAATTGATTTATTACTCATTATCCAAATATCTGAGCAGTGTTCTGAGACTTGTGTAATGCAAAATCCGAGATGCCCAGGAATTAATTCCTGATTCTTCTCAAAGTTCATTATCCAGAAGATAGACTCCTGGACAAATCTAGCAGCATGGAAAAGCCTGGGAAGTGCAGTCTTCATGGTAAGAGGCTGTTGATATGAGTGACTTCAGGAGTGCTCAAAACTAGTGTGCCATCGCACACAGAAAAAAAAATATTGCAATCTGTAAATCAGTAAAAGTGATCCTTCACCTCTTCTTCAAACTAAAGACACGAGGCACAGGGATTTAAACACCATTCTAGGAGCCATTTGGTAGTCACTTTTTCTCATTTCTTTACACGGTACATTTTATTACATGGTCTAATAGACCTATCTACCATCTTACACAAAGGTCGTTTGCAACGTTAGATAAGCTAACAATCCGTAAATGGCAAGAAAGTGAAGGAAACACTGGGTAAAAAGGGAAAACTATGAAGCAAAAAAATGATTCAGTTAATAAAATTAAGCTAGATTACAAACATAAGATTATATTTATCAATGAAAAATGACACATATTGAGGTATGTGGGGGTATAGAGAGAACTCAAAAATATGCCATAAGAAAGTAATCAAGGCTTTAGTCCTTTGTTAAGAGCTCATTGATCAGTTACCAATAGTAGTAAACTATAGAGGAGTAACTGGAGAATTTAAATGTGAGAGATAACTGTGGTAGTGTTGTAATTCATATACTTGTCAAAAATAATTGCTTTGTAGGCATGGAATAATGTTTTAATATGTCTAGTAAAGTTGTAGTAACCTGACTTAAAATACATCATGTCTGATATCTTGCAACATTAGGTAGCTGAAGGTCATACCCCCTTAGTCTAGAGACCGTAGGTAGTAGTTAATATATTATTAGATGCAAAATATCTACTATTTTTAAGAACTGTAAAAAAACTATGCCAATGATGAAGTGATATAGAAATAAATGCTTTATTTAAAAGTGTATTAACTATTAATGTTTCATGTGTAAATAAGGTTTACCAATGTACTCTAGAAAATACTGTGACTCTTGTGAATTTTCATAATTATATTCATGTAGAAATGGTTTAATCTTGAAAAATTTACTCAAACTGAATGGAAATGATATATTTAAATGTACCTCAAAATGTAGCAGTTTGCATTAGTATTTTGGTTTGCTCTTTCAGGAAAATATACTTAAACTATCCTTGCCTAAGCTCTTTAGAATTTTATTGACATCTAGAATTTATCATTGTGAATTTTGTCAAGTACTATATTTTGAAATGAATATACATAAATATACATATTTATATAAATATATACATAAACATTTTCAAATATATTTATGAAGAATCAGAACTTTTTCTGGCCAACTGTAGAAAGTTTGCTTTTGATATTTACCAGCAACATTTTAGACAAATAGGATGATCCTCAGCTTGGAATTATGTTACTTAATGTTTAGGTCTCATTAACCTTCAGTAGGACAATTTAAAAAGATTAATTCACTTACAATGGTTCCCTAAGATGCCACATGCCTCTTAGCAGACCATTACATGCCATGATTCCTTTAAGTCTAATATAGCTGGAGCTTAGTAAGAATTTTATTTTTCCCATATAAACTTAGATATTGTTCTCTCAAGTTCTGTGAAGAACTTTGTTGGGATTTTGATGGGGATTGCATTGAATCTGTAGATTGCCTTTGGTAGAATTGCCATTTTTACTATATTGATCCTACCAATCCAGGAGCATGGGAGATCCTTCCATTTTCTGGTATCCTCTTCAATTTCTTTATTCAAGGTCTTAAAGTTCTTGTCAAATAGATCTTATCATTGTCCCATAGTCACACTGATGAATATCTTGATCACATCCATAGGAATTTCGTCCGATGGATGGAGATAGAGACAGAGACCCACATTCACACCAGAGCAACGGATTGAGTTCCCAAGGTCCAGTCGAAGAGCAGAAGAATCTTCATCCGGTGACAGATGGAGATAGAGACAGAGACCCACGTTGGAACACTGGACTGAGCTCCCAAGGCCCAGTTGAAGAACAGAAGGAGGGAGAAGATGAACACAGAAGTCAGAACCGCAAGGGACTCGTCCACCCATTGAGATGGTGTGCCCGAGCTAGTGGGAGCTCACCAAGGTCAGCTGGACTGAGACTGAACGAGCATGTGATCGAAACAGACTCTCTGAATATGACTGACAATGGGGACTGACTGAGAAGCCAATGATAATGGCACTGGGATTTGATTCTACTGCATGTACTGGCTTTTTGGGATCCTAGTCAGTTTGGATTCATACCTTCCTAGGCCTGAATGGAGGCGAGAGGGCCTTGGGCTTCCCACAGGGCAGGGTAACCTGCCCTCTCTTAGGACTGGAGGGGAAAAGTGGAGGGGGAGTGGGGAAGCGGGAGGGAAATGGGAGGAGCGGAGGAGGTGGAAATTTTGAATGGTACTATTTATAATGCAATAATAAAAAATTAAATGTAGAGAAAAAAAATAAAATCAACAAGGAAAGTAAAAAAAAAAGAATTTTATCCTTCGTAATAGTCTACTGTATATGTATGCATTGTTTAGAGCATGCTCAGAAAACAGAGAAGGATAGTCTCCTCTACTTTCACTCCTAAATCCTCTTTGGTGACAAATATTTCTTAAAGCACACAATTTTGTCTAATACTTCTCTCTACAGTTTCTGGGTATCCTACAAAAAAAAAAGACAGAATGCCTTAACATTTGATAAGGAGGTGCCAAAGAGAGCATAAAAGATTACCTTCTCTCAGAGGGAATGACTTTAGAGAGAAAAATGGGTTTAAGATACATTCTTAACCTTGGGAGGTTACTCTTTAGTAAAATAAAATCCCCTTTTCTTCAAGGACTTCAGAAACTTGGCTTGAGCAGTTACAGAGGAGACAATAATTCTTATTGAAGTTTCATTAGTTCCTTTTTTCAAAAACACAGTCACCATTTCTTGTAAGAAAATTATCTGAACTAAATAAGTAAGCTATTTCATTAGCAGATGTTAATTGAACTAAACAATGGATTCTGTTATTCTTTCCAGACATGGATACAAGGCACTTTGCTCATCTTCATCCTATTGCCATTGTCTCCCTACTTCTACCCTCATCCTTTTTCTTAATTGCCTCATGCCTGCATTTATGCCGGACAAATAATCAACAGTCAATGAGCTTCTTGCAGGAGTCAACTAGACCCAAAAAGAGACAAAGAATCAACACTACATTTTCCCATTTTGTAATCCTAGCTTCAGGAGACGCTTCATGGAAAGTGGAGGCCTGAAGCATTACAGGGTGCATTGAGTAGTAGCCTCAGCCACAACATATACTGTGAGCAGAACTCTGTAGGGCAGACCTAGTAGGCTAAGTAAGATATGAACAAGTCTGCAAGACCAATAAAGAAGAAAAAATGATATATAATCAAAATGAAAACAAACAAGCAAACAAACAAATAAGCGTGACCCTTAGCAAAAAATTCATATAACACATGGTATAACTGGCATAATGGGAGAAAGTCATGAGAATAAAGCTTGAAAGATTCTACAAAGTACAATTTTCCCCCAGGTACGTTCCAGTTTGATTTCTCCAAACCCTATAACCGATTTCATGCTGTCACGAGCAGCAGGGATTTTCCTTCAGCTTCTTGGAGGCAACCACGGGCAACAGCAATATCCTATGTTGTGTTGAGTGCCCTTGGATTTTTCTAACAAGCAATCAAAGTGAAGTTTCCTATAATTGGTACTGGGGTATTAGAATGTCTGTGACTATGGAGTGAAAAATTATCATCCAAAGTGGCAATTTTCATCTCTCTCTCCTCCCACTTCACATATCAGTAGTATTATTTATTTATCCATCTTCCTTTGTGTTGCCTACCATATCATGTGAAGGTAGTAGATAAGCTGTCAAAAGAGGAGAGCAATCCCTCATCATACCAAGCTGGAGAATCTATGAATCACAACAGGGACCAGGCCAGCGAGTTAACCCCATAGTATAACAATGACACATACTTCTGAAGTAAGCAACAGCTGACTAATTGGACTTAAGGTTCTATCAATAAGAGCAGATGCATACCTGGTACTATATACCTAGCCATCTAATGGATTCTAGATTAGAACCTATTAATTCTGCTTTCCCCAGAGTCAGAGGAACAGAATATCTGCTATGAGATTGAGTCTTCTAGATGTAATAGCGAAGCTGTACCCAACAAGTCATGAATGATGACAGCACGGATGAACATGTCACATAGATTGGGGAAATCTCACATTGTCCCATATCTCGATGGAGAATTACAGGCAACTAATGGTTGCTGAAAAGGAAAATCAATCTTCTCCATGAATGAGTCCCCTGATAAGTTATTCTGCCTTTAGTGCTCAACACTATATACATACACAAACAAATGCAAGCATCACTAAATATACTCAGCAGATTGGATTTTCATGTGCACACACACACGTGTGTGTGTATGTGTAAAACACTGGTACATAAGGAACAGTAATCAATTTGAAAGGGAGTGAGGGGCACAGGAAAAGTCTGTGTGGGTAGGAAGGTGTAGAAATGATGGGAATGCAGTAGTCATGCCTGAAAATGAGAAAGAGAGAGAAAGTAATACAAAGAAAAAAAATACCTGCACCGGTGCATATGAATCTCAAGAATCAATTGCAGAGTGACATGATTCATTTCTCATATGCAGATAAGAGCTTTATGTTTCTGATATGAACTTAAAACAAATACTCAATCAGATGGAACTTATCTTTCTCTTAAAGTATATCTTCATCATTTTCAAGTTAATACACATTGTTTTATTAAACAAAAAACAGTTGAAAATTAACTTTGTAAATATTAAAACTAATGACAATAACAAAAGTTTCTCTCAGATATTTTTGGCTACATAAGAAGAAAAACAATTGGTTCATTAAGACAAGATAAAGCATTGTGGTATTGATTGGTTATTTGAGGGAGCGGAAGGCAGAGTGGTCAGGTGTGGACTATAATGTCTGTAATGAAGGGAGAATTAAATGGCACCCACTACCACAGCATTGGTGAGCAACAGTAACAAATGGAGGGCAGTAATAGAAGCTGAAAGATGTAATGATTGCCTAAAGAGGTGAGTCAGGAAAAGATTTACAGGACACTTGGTGCCTAAGGGCATTAACATCATCGGCATAATTGGGAAAAATGGGTATCGGGATCCACTGCAGCAAAGGGAAGGACAAAGACACCATCTAAAGGGCACAGAGAGAGTGCACTTGACTTCAAACCACGTAAACAACTTGATACGAGGTAGAAATATGGATGCTGAAATAGTGAAAGGAAATTATGTGACAGCTTTATGTCTCATGACAATTTTTTTCTTTGATATAGTGTCTTTCTTTTAACGAAGTTGGCTTTGATATCATTGCTACAAACGAACAAAAGCTGAAATTGCCTGGTTTGCAATCTCATGCCTGAAACACCAATTCATGGGAGGCTGAGGCAGAAGGATCAACATGATTTTTAGGTCAACCTGTGTAACACAGTGAATTCCAAGCCATCCTAATATAAAACATAAAACAAAACCAGAGCAAAATAAACACTCAGACAATTTATGTTTATTTGAATATTTTACATATATTGAAACCCCAGAGACATGTGGTAAAGATTCCCTGGTGACAATTTCCTAATCTGACTTAGAAAGCATTTGCTTAATAATATTTAGAATTAAGAGAAAACAACCCATTACCGTAAAGTGAACTATGTACACAGGCATTCACCCTGAGATTCTTTTCACCATCTATTTTTCTCTGTTGGCTCTTGGATAGCCCCTCATCCATAGCATTTCCTTGATGTGCTGTTTTCAATATCCTGTAATTGAACTGATTGTTACATAGTCCCAAGACCCATTCCCTGTGCATTTGTTAAAGTCACTGCATGGACTTATATATATTTTTTACTACATTGATTTAATGTATAATTAATTTTTCTCACATGTGCTAATTATCACCATGAGATTAGCTTTTTTAACTCATGTCATGGCAGCGAGTCTTGTTAGGGTCAAGCTGTCAGACATATGGTGCTGAGATGTTCCTTCACATCTCTTGCCTGTCTTACAGGAAACTTTAGCATCAATCCATATTGCTTCATGGTCTAGTTAGGCAGAGAACAGGGAATAAAAACAGACTGCACTGCAAGATTCCAGGCAGGGGTAAGGTTCTTCCCAGGCATCTCTGGTCTTATCTAACCATCTAGTAATTTAAATGCTCTATTGTCCTCATTTTCTGGGTGGGAGTCTTGCTATGTAGACTCCTTTAGCACAGTCAGACATGGTGTCACATATCTTGAACCCATCACTGGGGGAAGGATGGACTGAGGCAGGTGGACCTCTATGAGCTTGGTGCCAAACTCGTCTACATAGCAAGATTCAGGACAGCAAGGACTATATAGGGAGACATCCTTTGTTTTGTGTCGAAAACAAAGGAGAGAAAAGAAATAAAACCACAACCTGAGCCTGTGAGGAGAAGACCTGTAGTGTCAGCCCGGTGATGTCTTTGTTAGTCCATAGCTGATATGAAGAGCACTTGCACAGCTAGCTTCTCAGCTGTGTGAATCGCTTGCTCCCCTCTTCTGCAATCTCCCCCTCCCATTTCCTTCCCTTTTTCCTTCCATGTGCCCTTTCTGTCCTGAACTATTTAGGTATTTAATTCTAACATCCCCTCCTTTAGTTATCCATATAGCTTTTGACATTAGCTTCAGGGTGTGTAATTATAAATCTGAAATATTACGGTTGCTTCATCGTGGAAAAGCTGCCTGTGGCTCACCAGATACAAGACGAGACACTAGCAAGAGAGAGTAACAATAGCAGGTAGGCAATTAAGAATTAGTACTTGTAGCCTGGCTTTAATGTTTTAATATTATCAAAAATAATTTAATACAAATTTTCCTGGGGAAAATTATATGCTTTGTATATATTTAAATGGTTTCCAAAATAAACACCACCATCGCTAATAAAACAGAAAATCATCAAAGGCAACATCCCATTACTACAACCTGAAACACACTTCTACACACTTCTTGGCAACCTAATGAATAGTTAATGATAAACATGACACGTTCAATTTTTAAAAAACTAGATTTGGTAAATTGCCATTTTAAGATTTCTTATATATGCAGAATCCTGAACAGTCATAACCCACTTCTATAGAATTCAATGTATACTTCTGAGCCTTCATACTTACCTCCTAAGTTGGTTTTTTTTTATGTTTTGTTTTTGGTTTGTTGGTAATTTATACTGTGACATTGTGCCTGCGTAAGAAAGAAAAGCAAGTTATCCTCCGTCTACCTATAGTCTTTCATTTTGTCTGTTATCTATCAATGAACCTTCTAAAGAAATATTTATATAGAATCATGATCTAACAGGCCTCTCAAGATCACTGCTTCTCACTTGGGAACTTCTTTTCTTTTTAATCCAAGCATAACATGATTTGTTTGGAGATATTTTTCTATCCTTGGCACATGCTGGTGAGGGAGAGGATGCTACTGAGGATTCTAGAGGTCAGGAGTGCTGCTGGAAAGCTTCTCATATGTTGTAGAATAGTCCAAATCATCAGGCTTGGGTCACAGTGATGAGAATAGAAAATATAATTTCACAGACATTTTAGGGCAAAAGAATTCAAAGATTGAAGATTTTCTTTGGTTTGAAGTTGGAAATGACCTTGGTTTATACCAGAAACACACATTATCTGTGTTTTTTTTCCTTATTTGTAATTTAAAGGAGCACCCCTTTCCTGCATGTGGCTGAAATAGAGGGGCACCTCCATACTTGGGTGAGGATACAGGAGCAAGCCACTCCTGCCCTTCAGCCTTCATACAAGAGGTGAGACCCACGTTGGTCATCAGTTCTGTGTGGGTTTTATTTTATCATTTGTTTGCTTTGCTTTTGTTTTTCTCTTAAACTTATCATAACAAAATATATGTCATCCTCTGTGGTTTGTGGATTTCATTTGCTGAACTTGTGAAATGGGAACCTGAAGGCCACTGATTCTATGGATATTTTAGGCAGTGGCGGGTGTGGCACCCCAACTCCTGAGTTAAAAGCTTGCATGGGAATGGAGAAAGGCTTCATTACTGTAAAAGAGACATCGTGAAGTTCCTGTATTAACAATAGTGTTGTTATGGAAAAAAGGGAACGCTAGTAGTGGCAATATTTAAGATAGATAAGACAGTTTAGTTCCTTAATAGATATCTGCAGATCATAACAATTGAAAAATGTTAACACAGGCTAAAAGACAAAACAGTTGACAGGAGTAGGAGACCGAATTCTAAGGGGACTTTGCTGCAGAGTGACTGAGAAGCCAACAGATACACCCAAAGGAAAGGGGCGAGAGAAACTTTGCTGAATATGTCAAGATACTACTACTTAGTTTTCATTTTTTAATAGAATTTGGCATGAGAAGAAAGCAACTATAATTTGATTAAAAACACATGCATTTAGTAAATTTGTAGTGGGGCTGGCTGCAAATATCTTAGAAGAACCAAGAGATCACCAGTCACCAGACTCAATCAGGTTCCCTTTGAGCTTATATTTGCCTTGAATAAATAAATACTAAGATGTTTGTCTAACTGTGAATGATTGGCATCTAGAAAAGAAAGATGAAAAGCCCTCAAACAGTGAGCTGGGGAGGTGATGATTAGAGTTCTAAATGATAAGGAATAGTTATATCCCGGTTCACTTCAAAGTAGTTTGTCCTTCACATCCTTGCCAGACACTTGGTGTTCAGTGTGTGAATGTTGAGGTGTGAGGCTCCAGGGTATACAGCTCAGCAAAAGCATGTTAAGGATGAGGCGTCCCTAGTATGGAAGTAAGGGCCCCAGTGGAATTGCAATGGGCTTATTTCTCAGTAAGTTATCACGAAACAGAAAGACTGACTCCTCCCTATTCTCTGGCCTCCAAAAGCCAGACAGCAAAAGAACTGTGATGCCAAAATCATCTTTCAAAGACATATAAATAAACACATCGCTGCATCTACCCATTTGCACCCCAACTTCAAGGCTAAGGCATATGCTACGTTATGGGCCCATTAGGTAGTTAGCAAAAATTTCATAAGACTGAGATGGAGAACAAAGCCAATTCCAATTAGCATTTTAGATCTGTACCTGAAACACCTGGAAAACATAGAGCAATTTTGGGAAGCTAAATTCAGGTGACATTAATGGAATACCTTATAACTACTGAGAATAAAAAAAGATAAATATCAGATAATCACACAGGCTTGGAATTGAAGCGCTTGTGGTTACAAACATGAGCTCAGAAAGTGGTAGATATGACCCTTGCTTGGGGAAGTAAAGGGATGGTTAAAGGAAAACAAGGTCTGATATCACACTCCCATGGAGGAAAATGTCTTTCCTAGTGGGAAACCTGTAGAGGATACAGTACTAAAAGCTATAAATACAAATTATTGTTAAATATGAATATAAAGATGTTCGTCATAGCTTTATTTTTAAGAGTAAAATTTTTGGGAAAGTGTCAAAAATAGAATAGTTTACTTATAATCTACTCAATGCTAGCAAATATAAATAAAAATAATATCACATATATAAAACTAGTTGAAATAAATATTTAAAGATAAAGTGATTTGGGGTAAAATATGAAGTATTGTATTTTTGAAATATAGAGAAACAGACTATCTCTATAGAAGCATAGAGAAATTTAGAATATCCTTCCTAAAGGCTGAATACTACACAGGCCATACTGTGGGTGGTTGTGCATTTTAGCCATTATTAATAATGAAGATTAGTAGATACATTCATTAACTTTGTCTAGAAATTCTATAATAAAAATGTATATAAAATCATAATATATGGTACCCTATAAGTGTATAAAACCATTTTATAAATATAAACAAAATTTAGAGAAAGAAGGAAATAAAAAAACATTAAAATCTAACCGTTGCTCAATTTAGAAGCTGGACTAGTCAGTGAATTTTCTCGAATCTGTACTGGCTCTAACTTCCCTCTCCTTTATTGGGACTTACTGCATTGCCATACCACATTTGAAGTATTATTGTCATTGTTTTGGGTATTTTAGGCCAATTGAGTTTGTAGGTGAAGCAAGCAGAAGAGTGAGGAAACCTAACTGGTTTTCAAATGCTTGGAGAGGGAGCACCCTCCTAATTTCTGCAGTAGTCACATGTACAGAACATCAGGGAAGCATGGTTGCTGAAAGCCAATGAAGGTTTGTCTTTTAATGGAGAGACAGTTCCAATTTCATAACCACCTCATTCTGGGCTTTCTTGGTAAATAAGATTCCTACCACGAGTTTCCCCAGCAGATTCTGTTGACCATAGGCTCGCTAGGAGACTGAGCAGACTTCAGGTTTTGGTAGATATTGAATCTAAACCTCCAAGGCCTCACTCCCAAAGCACCCAGACATACTAGAGATGATGCTCTCTGAAATGAGGAAGCTGCTGTCAATTTCACTGAGTTTCTTGGACCATTTCCATACTACAGCTAATAAGTATGTCTTGTCAAGTAATCTGTCATTCATGATCCTAGTTGGCTGTCATTTGAGGGCTTAAAAGGGATACTTTATGGAATAAGTCAAATTTCAAAGTATCTAGCTACAAATGTAGAAAAAAACCCTATTGTTGTTGGTGCAAATAAATGGCTCTTAAGCATACTTGCCGCTCTTAACACCTGCATTTGCTTCCTAGCATCCACATGGTGTGTTAAAATACTTGTAATTCCAGGTTCAGTAATCAATTGCCCTCTTCTGGCCTCCTCTAGCACAAGACACATATGTGATTCACTTATATACATGTAAATAAAACATCATACACATAAAATACAAATTAAAATTTTAAAATTTAGATAAATAAAAACCTTAGTCTAGATAAATAAAAAATATTAGTGTGTTAATCACATACATTACTTGCTACTACATGATGAATTATATGAATACATAAATATTAATACAAAAGTGGATGAAGTATTGTGCACCTCTATATAGGAAACACACACCCATACACACACACATATATGTACACACTCATATATATATATACATATATATGAAATTAAATATAACTGTAGAAACTTAGAGATCATATATTAAGTGTAATTAGTTTATATATGATCTGTATGTGAGAGAGGAGAAGGAGAAGAGACACACACACAGAGACACATTAAATCACAAATGTAGAATCTAAATGAATTAAGTGAGTGTTCTTATGAGAAGTGTGGGAAAAGACAATAAATCTACCAGAACCTTGATCTTGGCCTTATGAACTTCCAAATCTATTGGAAACACACCTCTCATGTTTAAGTTGTGTATTTCATTACAATAGTCTATCATATTCAATACATAATATCTCATATTCCTTTACAATAGCCCGAATTCAGATATGTGGAAACAGGTATATTTTTAATCTGCTTCACACACCAGTGGAGAGGATGTTATGAATTTTTATCCAGTGAGTTTCTGGGGTTCATTTTACCATTCATCAATTTTCTTTTCCTCTAGGTAGAGGCTGTGTTTCTGGACTGGAGTGCCAATATATTGCTAATGTTTGCCTGACGGATGGTTGTCCAACACACAGAAAACACTCAATAAATCATTAATGAAGAAATTGAAAGAAGCTTAAAGTTAACTGGCTTTCCTGGAGTTTACAAGGAAGAAAACCATTTTTCCTAGAGCAGCTGCAGGGTGTTTTATATCATAGCTGCTTGTTACTCTTCCTTAGTGGAGGATAGACCACCAATAATCAAATGCAACACCATCATTGTAAAGCAAAAAATCTTAAGTGGACCTTAATGCATCTATATTTTTGTGTGGTTTGCTGCAACAATGACAACACTACAGTCTGGGAAGCACTTTTCTTGACAGGTATGTGCTAGAAAATGAGCTGGGATCCTTCCAGGAGTCCAGGTGCTGCTATTGCAGGTGATGGACAGCATTGCTGTGACATTTATTGCCTGTCGTACTGACACCTAACAGAGAAACACAAATGTAAGCCAGCAGCAAATACAGAAACAGCCCTACTGTTACAGTACTGTCTTATCTTGGTAATAGAATAATTTTAGCCTGATAATACCATACAATTAAAACATAGGTGCTCAATTTAAGCTATATGAACACAATGAAATTCTGATCATGAGATAATTATAAAGATTCAGAAGAAAATTGGAAAAAGAAGGTGGTAAATCTGTCACTCAGTCTCTACCTCAGTTGTACAGATGATGATCAAAGCAATGCTTGCAATTTTTCCCAACTATTAAAAAACTGGAGAAGAAAAATTAAACTTCTCTAGTTTGGGGTGAGGGCGCAGCACCACTGGCCAGCTGTGTTGTTGCTGCTTAAAACAGCTTTCTTGGATTTCTATTTTGTAGGAGTTCTGTATGAGGTTGGAAGTACTTGCTTACTGTTACCCTTCCCCTCCAATCTTTCAGCATTCTCGGAAGCTGGGAACTCTCCCCTCCAAAGGGAAATTTCTTTATATTTGATCATTGTCCTGTAATACGGTCCTTCACAATCGGTTCAACCCTGGAAAATTTACTTTCAGAGTCTCAGTACTTCATCTTGCCAGTTTCAATACTAGGCAACAACATGGAGGAATTCGAAACTTCTGGTAAAATAATGAAAGCAGGATAGATGTTATCAAAGTACACTGCTTCATCTGCTCTCAAAAACAAGGACCATATTCTCTGCTGCTTCATAGTTCCTTCAAGTAGATTTTGAAGTCAAGACATCCAGCATTAAACATATGTTGAGTGGTCACAGGAAAGTTACAATTTTTGGTATAATAAATAGAAAGAATTGATAATTTTTACTGATTCTCTATTTAGATTCCAACTTCCCCTTGCTTAGTAATGTCATGCAAGAACATAGTACAGGGACATAATGACCTGGAAGCTAGGCACCTCAGGACTTTCTCACAATGGGAAGGTATGCCACAGCCTAGCTAGAACTAAATAAACATGAATCACAGCTAATAACCAATGCATTTATTTATATCATAAAACATATATTTGAATTATAAGCATCTCTCTAGATGTCAAAGAAAGCATTTTAGGGCATAAAGAGGCAAGAAGCTACAGGTATTCCACAAGTACAGCATTTTTCTTCAAATTACTTATTTTTAAACCTTAGTATGTGAAATACCAACTCATGCGTGATTCCATTATAGAATGCTTTTCATGCTGGGTTTTTCAAAGATATAACAGTGTGGTGAGTCCAGTTTTACTTTCTTCTGACAAGCTCCGACTCTCCTTGCATAGCTCTGGAGAGGCTTAGGACTTAGAGCATGAATCCCACAGTCACATAAATTACACAGACACTGTGTAAGTCTACACAGTTTAGATTTAGAAATTCTATGTGCATCAAACTACAACCTCATCAAGTTTGAAGGTTTTGTTTTGTTTTTGTTTTTTGAGACAGGATTTCTCTGTAACTTTGGTTCCTGAGCTCAAACTCACAAAGATCTACCTGCCTCTGCCTCCCAAGTGCTGGGGTCAAATGCATGTGCCATCACAGACCAGTTAAGTTTTAAGTTTTAATGGTAAATTTTGACTATCAATGTCATAGAATTCTCCTTTAAGATATTTTTTTAAAGTTATATTGCAAAATTATAATTTTAATAAAGAAACTATGAGAACTTACAAAAGCAGGAGAGTTTATAATATAGCACGGAATGTTCCTTTTGTCGTCATATTTTGCTTTATACCGAAATGGAAAACATACCCATTGGCACACAGTTTGAAAACTCTTGTTTTGTTTCATGTAGGAATTTATGACAACCCAACTATTATGAAGTTTTCTTGTAATATTTTTAAATAAAATGGTATTAACCCACAGTATCTACTGCACCATCATAACATCATGTTTTGTTCAGTCTTTAACTTACTGGATAGATGAAGATTACATGACCTGTGTCTTTCCTTTGCTAGGCACTGGGCAAAGAATATGCTTCAATTCTAGTAAAGAAGTTGTGTTTATAAACTATAGCTTCTGCTATATGCTTTATGTAAAAGACAAAACAATTACTCAGGGATGTGGAAGATTTCATAAAGAGGTATGAGGTTTTGATTGTGTCTTAAGCAGAATGCATATGCTTGCAAGCAAACAAGACAGGCCAGCATTCCTGTGAGAAGAAACCAAAGAAAGGTGGAAAACTTGATTAGTTTTGTTTTTCTGAAAGATCAGTTTCAGTTAAGTACAGTAGTAAAAGAATCTAACAGGGTAAGTAGATGTCAGATCATAAAGGGTACAACTCTGGGGATGCATGCTAAGAGTCTCTGTTTTCTTCTCCAGATGCAATAGGTCTTTTTCTGGACGACTCAGGCAAGTACCCCTTCTAGTTTATACTCCTTTAAAGAGAATAAGTGGTGTAGGACAATTCTATATATTTTAAATAAATGCTGATTGGCCATTAGCCAGGGAGGATGTATAAGTGGGACAACCAGACAGGAAGTAGAGGCGGGGCAAGGAGAACAGGAGAATTCTGGCAAGCAGGAAGTTCCCTCGGCAGTCCTGCCAGACCACCGAAGAAGCAAGATGTGACCTGCCCCACTGAAAAAGATACTGAGCCATGTGGCTAAAATAGATAAGAATAATGAGTTAATATAAGCTACAAGAGCTAATAAGAAGCCTGAAATAATTGGCCAATCAGTTTATCATTAATATAGACTCTCTGTGTGATTTTCTTTGGGTCATAATGACTATGGGAACCGGGCAGGACAGAAACCTCAACAAGCCCACTCCTCCTGTTACAAATAAGCCATCCGTATACATAGGGCATTAGAGGTAAGTAGGACTAATGAGACTGAGGTTATTCAACTACTTCCCATGAGTAAAACTAAATACTATACAAAGAAAGCAAGGAAGGTGATGCATTTTGACAAAATAATGTAGTTTGGAAGGCCATTGACTGTATCAGTTAAAAAAGAGTGATTGCTGTGATAACTGGCACTGCTCTTCAGAGATAAAAGGAAAGGCAAGCAACATATTTGATAAGGGTAAGATGATGACATCTTATCTTGAATTGAGTGATGTATGCTATTCAGAGAATATTATTTAACAGTTTGTTAGATACAAGTCTTCATCAAGGAAAGCACACATACTAGATTTAGAAGTTATTAATAAACTCATAGATTTTGAATGAGGTGCAATAGGGTCAAATTATTGTTTTATGAGGATAGGACGCAGGAAACACCCACAAAAACAGCTGCAAGCACTCTACATTTTAAGAATAAAAAATACAAGCATAACTTTCTGATTTTTCAGTTAAAAACCAGTATTGCAAATTTTTATAGCAGAATATGTATTGTGTTCTAACACAATTGTAGGCAAATTACTGCTTCAAAAATAAAAAATTGCAGTACAGACCTAAATAGAGAACTCTCAACAGATGAATCTAAAATGGTTGAAAGACACTTAATGAAATGTTCAACATTGTTAGCCATCAGAGAAACACAAATCAAAACAACTCTGAGATTCCATCTTATAGCAGTAAGAATGGCCAAGATCAAAAACACTGATGACAACTTATGCTAGAGAGGATGTGAGATAAAGGGAATACTCCTCCATCAGTGGAGGGTTACAAACTGGTACAGCTACTTTGGATATCAGTATGGTGACTTCTCAGAAAACTAGGAAACAACATACCTCAAGACTCAGCAATACCAATTTTAGGTATATAACCAAAGGATGCTCCATCATACCACAAGGACATGTGCTCAACTCTATTCATAGCAGCATTGTTTGTCATAACCAGAACCTGGAAACAACCTAAATGTCTCTCAACTGAATAATGGATTAGGAAAATGTGATACATTTACACAATGGAGTACTACACAGCAGAGATAATAATGACATCTTGAAATTTGTGGGCAAATGGATGGATCTAGAAAACATCATATTGAGTGAGCTAACCCAGACCAAGAAGGCAAATATCATATGATCTTACTCATAAGTGGCTTTTAAATGTAAAGCAAAGAAAAACCAGTCTACAATCACAATCCCAGAGAACTTAGACAACGATGAGGACCTTAGGAGATACATACTTTGATCTAATCTACATAGAAAGGAGAAAAAGACAAGATCTCCTAAGTAAATTGGGAACATGGGGACCATGGGGTGGCAGAAGGGGAGGGGGGAGGAAAGGAAGGGAACAAAGAAAAATATATAGCTCAGTAAAACAATAAAAAATTTAAAAATCTTTTGTAATTTTGAAAGATTTATTTTTGTTTATTTCTGAATACACATGTATGTCTGTGCATATATGCACACACACACACACACATATACGGTCATTAAGGCCATAAGAGTGCCTCAGATTCCCTGGACATGGAGTAACTAGTGGATGTAAGCTGCCTTAACGTAGGTACTGTGAACCAAGTCAGGTCCTCTTGAAGATGGTCAAGTAGCCTTAAGCATTGAGCCATCTGTCTCCAGCCCTTAGGGCCCAGGAACTCACAGTCAAAAGCTTAAATTTCTTTTCACAAAGTAATTTTTTTAGAGAACAACCAACATATTTATACCAGGTTCTCTTTTATTCAGTCTAAACAATAACACATAGTTAATGACCAATAGATCTTTGAGTTCAGTGTAAAAAGATAGAAAAGAGGAAAGAAATGTTTCAGAGTAAAATATGTATAAATATGTCTGTCTTATTATACGGAAGCAAAATGAATCTGGTTTACAAAAAAGCAGAAATAGGTTTGCCTGTGTTGCAGCTGCGAACTGCTCCCCAGTCCCAGGGTTTGATTTGGGTCCTTGGGGAGACACTACCAACTTGAATATGCACATCACAAAGAGCGCATCAGGAATTGTCAATCTTAAACTTAAATATAGTTTAAGGCTTTAAACCCCACAGTTCCCAGGAGTGACAACAAGAAAGTCTGGTTAGTGGAGCCTTTCTTCTTAAACGCTTTCTAGAAAGTAACTGTGTGATCTTGTAATTTATCACAAACTCTAGCTGTTTGATTCCCCCATCTGGTAGAGTAGTAAAACTAAAATGACTTGAACAACAGCAAACACTGGAGAGAGGAAAAGGTGCTGTATTCACTGCAAGTACAACTGATTGCAGTGTTACTTTTAATTTTTAGAATGCCCAGTTTCTTTGGAAATATCTCCTCCCTCTGTCTCTCCCTCCCTTCCTCCTTTCTTCTCTTCCTCCCTCTTTTCCTCCCTCCCTCCCCACCACTCTCCTTCTTTCCTTCCTTTTGCTTTTTCTTTATAACGATCATTCCATGAAGTTATCCTTGGAAAAATATGTAGAAAATATTCCTGAATTATTATAAATAAATAAAAAATTAAAATTGCAAAGTAAAGTCATTACTGTGACTAGCCAAGCTTTTAGCAGGTGTGCTTGAATGGATTGGCTCAATCTGGAAGGGAAGCATCCCTTTTCCCACACTATTGCTGACTCTGTCACAGACATTTGCTGGCCTAGGAAAGTTTTCAATACTCAAGAAAGAAATAGGAAGAATAAAGGCTTCAGTTTCCCAAACTTCGACCAGCTTGGTCTTACCTATTTCATATTTTATGGAATGATCTGAATTTCATGTCTCGCTTTCCTATGCATTCTACAGCCCCTGACAGTTTTCTCTCTGCTAGAAACTTTTTGACTAAAATATTGTTTATGAAGTTCTGTTGGCTACAATATGCCAAGAAGATAGACAGCACTGCTTTAAGCCTGGAAGCTGCAGGTAGAAGTGATTGACAATTGTGGGTATTTGCTGTAGAAATAGATCTAGACACAGCAGAACCCACAAAGACAAAAGTGCAACAATCTTAACTTATACCAAAGAAACATAACATTAACATTTGCAAATGAAACAGAAAATTTAAAGGATTTCTTGTACAGTTCATTCTGTTCTGTTTCTGCTTTGCTCAGATTAGAGAAAATGTCTTCACTATGACAATTTGCTAATGGGTCTTTGGGAAAGCCCAATCAATTCAAACATTTTTTTTTTAATTGTGAACTACCCGTCTCCAATAAAACTAGTTTCCAATAACATTGGCTGACAGTTGACCCTTTGTGTCTCGAGTTTTGTTTTAAATGTATAATGTTCTCACTGTCTTTACATTTTGTGCCACTTGATTGTTTTTAGATTTAACATTGAATTAGTAAGCAAAGGCATTGACCTCATATATTTCTAATACCTTACTTATTTCAAAAAATAATTAAATAAGAAGATTTCCCTTTGGACATAGTGACACAAAATTGCAGAAGCTTAATGAGAAATTATAAAAACATATTCACAGATGAGTAATAAGCAATGTACTTAGTACACACAGATTTACCATGCAGAAAACAGAATTGGCCACCACCCAGGTCTTGGAGAGTAAGAAAGAAGAAAAGTTTGTCATAACCAGAAACTGGAAACAACCTAAAGGTCTCTCAACTGAATAATGGATTAGGAAAGCGTGATATATTTACACAATGAAGTACTACACAGCAGAGAAAATAATGACATCTTGAAATTTGTGGACAAATGGAAGGATCTAGAAGACATCATATTGAGTGAGGTAACCCAGACCCAGAAAGGCAAATATCATATGAACTTACTCATTAGTGGTTTTTAAATGTAAAGCAAAGAAAAAGTACAAAAGTAGAAGGTTGTACATGTGGCCAAATAAAATAAATTATACTTGAAAAACACCTTGTACAATCTTTAATCATAAGTCTATAATTGTCTCTAAATGCAGCTTGTGAGAAAAAGGAGAAAAGTAAATGTGGGAAATTAAAACAGCTGATGCTTTGGAGTAAGGTATTTCCTTTATTTTTTTCATGTTGCCATCTGTGAAGTAACCGGAGTTCACAGTAACGGAAATGACACTTTGATTTAAGTATCTGAAGAGTGTTTCAAAAGCGTACATTAAAATTCTAAAACAAAGAAAAATAAACCATTTTATTTTAAGGGCAAATGTGTTTAAGGACAAGTCTACAATAATGATAAATATCATGCATGACTTAAGGCTAAGCAAGTCAAGATCATTTTCTGAAATTCAGAGTAAAAGCCCTGGAGTTGCAGCTCTCGGGTGGGGAGCTGGGAAGAAGAAGCAAGCCATCCCATACTCATACAACCCTGTGACACTAGATAGGAATACACTGAAAGGAACACACCTAAGGGTCATATGTCTTGGCACACCAGAGCACCTTCTCGAAGATTTTGTAGCTTCAGGTGTTGGTAGTGGGAATAATTTTAAGAGGAGATGCAGTTTTGTAAGACTAATTGTGACTCACAGAACATCAAATCGTAGAGTGGCTATGTCGATTGTAGCCTTTCATATTCTAAGCTAGAGCATAGTTTATACCTGATGCAATTCTCCCAGTCATAACATCAGGAAATTTCCATATCCTGATGCTCACTTAATACAGTCAGAGTTAAAAGCACCTTCTTAGAGGAGCATAAGAACAGCTTGTTTGTACGGGAAAAAGCAACAGAAAACTGGAGAAATGAAGTCATAAAGGGATGAAAAACTGGAGACTGACATCAAGGTTTATTAGTTAGTAGATAGTGAATGAACATGTATGGAGAAAATATTTATCAAGAAATAAACTGTAGGTGTTAAGGAAAGGAGATGGCTCTGAGGAAAGAGCTTACTGCTCTTCCAGAAGCCCTGCACTTAAATCCCAGTACCCACATGAGTCCTTCACAAACATCTGTGACTTCACTTCCAAAGGTGCTCATGCCCTCTTTGGCTGCTGTGGACAGGTCATTTATGTGATAGCACCCCCAAACATATATGCATGATTCAAATGAACACAAATATATATATATATATATATATATATATATATATATATATATATATATATATGAAGTAGGTTATGTCGAAATCCTATTATAACTATGAAATAAGTACTACATAACTGAGCAACAATGAAGATAATGTTACAGATTAAATTTAAGATGAATACGTTGTTTTACCTTGAAAGGAAATATTGGTTGAACCAGGGATGTTGTCCTGGTGTTCCTAGTAAAAATGAGTAATTTAAACTCCAGATATGTATTAAAAATAATTTGATGCAACATTACTATTCATGGCATGAAAATGGGTATTTCTGACCTTGAATTATCTTGTAGGTTTTGTGCTGTTGTAATTTCACTCTAATCTACTTACCTCTGATATCTTACTTCCAAAATACTTTACCATTCTGTTTCTGTCATGAGACGAATAGTCATTACACAGCAGAACTATCCAGAAAGTCCTACAAAGGTTTTACCCTCAGGATCAAAGAGACTACTTTTGTAACCCACTTTCCTTTCCCATATGACTTGAGCGATCGTATGTCTGTGGCTATTAGGGAACACCAGCAGATGTGTGTGACAGAGCTATTTATCTTAGAAAGGGCTTTTACTAGGATGTCGTATAAAAAGTCACCATGTATAACATTGTCTAGCTTTTAAGAAGCCTTTGAATGCGTAGCAGAGACATATTTAAGTGAAACTACAGCCTGGCCACAATAGAAGTGTAAACTCAGTGTAGCATGAGAAGTGTCCTCACATCTCCATTGTTTAAGCAAAGAGATCTCACTATTACATCCACTAGATGACACCATGTAGGTACGTCGAAGTCCCTGACTTCTCTGAGATACCTTGAGGAATTTTAAAATAGTATTAAATTTCAGTCTACTTCAAATTGTATTGTGCCCAATTTATCTCTTGATGATAGACTTTACAAATGTCATTGAAGTAACAAAGATGTTCCAAATTAGCTTCCAGGACAGAAAACCCAGGAGCTGATTATGGCATTTTTTGTTTGGCCACTTTTTTTCTCGTAGCTTAGAAGATCTCCTTTTAAGGAATTTTAAATAAACTGTTAAGGGCAAAGCCATGTGTATATATCATCTTGTCCAATTAACAACACCTCCAGAGTCAATAGGTTTAAAATAGCCTAGCTGACAAGGCATTTTTTTCCTAATAGGCTAAGGTAGCACTGTGCATGGTGAGTGAAAGTAGAGACACTTAAGGAATCAGAGGTGACAAAACAACAAACAAATAGAAAATCCTTCTGAAAACGTTGTAAATACATTGAGGGCTTGCTCAATTATTTTCCATTTAATGTCTATTTAATTATTTTCTATCTAATTTCTATAACAGAATGAAGTTTCTGTGTACTTCAAGTTTGGTCCACATGTCTTGTAAAAATATAACACTACTTGAGTTCCAAACTTCATTCACTGTCATTAAAATACTTACAGAAAAACCTTTAAAGTCTTTTATGATGAGCAGATTATATATAAAGATATATATGTATACTTTAGTGTATATATTGGTGTAGGAGGTTCTTCTGTTCATGTGTTGCTTTTATTGGTTAATGAATAAAGAAACTGCTTTGGGCCTGATAGGGCAGAATTTGGGTAGGCAGAGAAGACAGAACTGAATGCTGGGAAGAAGGGCAGAGTGAGGGACGCCATGGATCTTTGCCTGAGGACTCTGGTTAGAATCTTGCCGGTTAGCCACAGTCACGTGGTGATACACATATTAATAGTAATGGGTTAAATTAAGATGTAAGAATTAGCCAATAAGAAGTTAGAGCTAATGGCCAAGCAGTGTTTTAATTAATACAATATCTGTGTGGTTATTTTGGGTGTAAGCTAGCCCTCTTCGCGCAACAATGTATTATGTTATATACATACTAAAATCAACAATATATTATGTTATATACATACTAATCCAATTTCAAATTATATGCACATATATGTTTGTGTGTGTGTATTTGTTATGTGCAAGTTTGAGTGTTTACCCATGTGAGCTATGTAATGACAGATATTGGAGTCAGGTGTTGCTTTCTCTCTTTTTTAAGGCATAGTTACTCACTAGGCCTTGAATATCTCACTTAGACTACTTTGGCTGGTAGGTAAGCAGAATTCTCTGTGAAGTGGCCCCAGTTCTAGGATTACAGGCCCGTAATGCAACTGCAACATTTTACTTGCATGTTGGAAACCTGAATTTAGGTTCTTATTTAATCCCTACAGTTATTTTCATTGCAGTTCTTTGTTTGTTTTCGTTTTTAGCTAAAGGAAGAGATCAAAGTGGATAGTATGGACAATGAACCTAGAAATACTAAACTTGAAGACAGAATAAACAAATCTTTTTGAACAACATGATAGAGCTAGGAGCAGAGTACAACTATAGTCTGCGGATGACACAGCAGGGGACAGCAAACCACAAAATGCTTTAGAGAGAGCCTGAGTTGTACTTTGGAAAGTCTTGTGTGTTTCTTCCAAACCAGGGCGTACAAGAATGCTTGCTCTTCTTATCATTCCCCGTATTTGATAGCTGGATCTGAGGTCCTAAAAATGAAAGAGCTCAAAAGTGGGGAATTATGGTTGCCACAGTGAGGAAAGTCACCTGTGTCCCCAATATGCCGTAAGATATTCATGCATATTTTATTATGCTGTGAAAATTCTTAAACTTATTTGCTGAATCAGCTTGCTTCTCCCTAATGAAATTGCTTAATGTTTATATTGTTTATAGAGAATGGCATGTTTGTTTTACTCGTATTTAGATACTGGATTATTTAACCAAGTAATTCCTACTTTAAAATAATGAGCCAGAGCACAACAAATGTCCATAAATTTTGTCATTACCAAAGCCCAACTACAGCTCTGACACCTTGGCTCTTAACATCTCCTTCAAAACAATTATGAATTTATAATTACTGTCTGCATTGCTTATTTACCATGTTAGATTATTTACTGAAGTTAGATAAACTGGTTTGCATTCCTTTCTTGTGCTTATGTTCTGAATGTGGTCATTGTGGGGATTCTGTCTTGCTGGGAAACTCACCTTTTCTTACTTTAGTCCTTTAGCCTACGAATATCACCAAGTATAAATGTTTATCTTCAATAAATTATTTTGGAAGTGTCATATAGGTGCTAAAGGAGAACAAATTGCAGCTATATCCTATTACTACTTTAATGAAATTTAACCTGGATATACTATTTGATTTCCAACTAATGCAATGATATTATTGAGATGTATAACTTACATCAAAGGATAATGGAATGTAGATAATTCCATCTACAGAGTAATAGTATCTTTTAGTCGTCTTGATTTACTTTTTGTCTTTATTGGTGAAAGTGTGTCTGTTTACCAAAACTAGTTGTTGTCATATAGAGTTGTAGTCACACTGATCACCAAACGGATCCCACTAACATCCTTTTTGAGATCTGCTTTATTATTTATATATAATTTTATTAAAATTTGGTGGAGTTGCTGAAGGTAGATTTGTTCATTACAATTTTCCTTACTGTAATTTTCCAGTTAGTCTCTTTGCTAATATGTAGACAAGAGATTTGGTACTGTTCTCCTTAGGCAAGATTAGTGTAAACGCTTCTGCACTGCTTATGAAGGTCTTGGCTCAGATGCTGCACAAAGTAGATTCTCATCCTGTCTTTTATTTCAAAATACCACTGGAGTTTGTATTTTGGACCACTTGGAAACCAGGTAATTATTGAATGAAATCTTGTAAACAAGAGTGTGGGATACCATACTTCATATTATGAGTGGAAGCAAATAACAAATTCTAGCCTTACAGCACATAGTCTGACTTATCCCTAATGTTTTCTTGTGTCCAAACACTGGCTGTGTTTTCTTCCCCTAGATTTGAATGTGTTCCTGTCCAAGAGGATATGTAGGTAACTGTACATGGAACCTAAGTGAATAGGATTTTCACACATAACCCATGAATGAAATTTTTAGCTTTTTCACTTTCATTTAAAACATTCTATTTGATATTTAACAATGAAATATAGAAAAAGCATAATCTGCATTAATTATATTGAAAAATAGAACCTATAAGTCTAAGCAAATAAAATATTAGAAACTTTAATATTAGCTTCATATTACATTATTTTAATTTTAACACATTTTGAGTGTTTGTTTATTTGTATCTATGTATGCATATATTTATTTGAATAATAGTTGCTATAGGAGACCTGTTTAAGAAATGTTATGGAAATGGAAAAAAGAAATGAATTTATTAAATAAATTTATTTGCCTAATTTTGTAATGATGATGTTATCACCTGTACATGTGTCATCCAGTTTACCCTTATGCAACTCCTGCCTAAATGCTTTTTTGGATCTCTCTCTCTCTCTGCATGTGTGTGTGTGTGTGTTTGTGTGGCTGTGTGTCTTTGTATAACTTTTATTGGCAATAAAACTAGATGTTTAAATACTGGATAACAATACACATGTATCTATAAGTGACTGGATATTGTCAAATTTGGAGGCTCCCACCACGAAGACAGAGGATTTGGTTTTCCTTAAACTTTTCGATTTTAAAATATTTACAGAATTTATTCTGCTTCCAACAGAATTCTCCTTATGCAGATAGAATTATATGATAGATATTTATTCCAGCATGGACATACTAATACACGAGTCCCAAAAAGCAATGACACTCCTTTCTCTATTTCATTATCAAAATTCTTCAGCCACCTCTTTCATTGGAAGCATAGAAGTCTTTCTTCCTGTGAACTCAGGCCTTCAAGGAGGATGCTCATTCCAGCCATAACTGGGTATTCTCTTCTCAACCAAGTGAAAAACTGAAAATCTGGGGCAAATTCACTTTATTTTATTTCTTCATCATCACTACCATCATGTGATTTTACCCTTCTAATTAGAAAACTCGCTACTACAACTTGCAGGAGACTGTTTCCTTTTCTCTTATTAACCTTTCTTGATCTTCAATTTTACAAAAGGCACCTGTACTATGAAAGGGGTTTCTCTTCCTGAAATTTGCTTTACAATACAATTTTATTTGTGTTATGCCAAGTGTTAATACAAGTTATAATTGCTTCTGAAATTTTTAAAATATT
This sequence comes from Ondatra zibethicus, assembly GCA_004026605.1. Taxonomy (NCBI): domain Eukaryota; kingdom Metazoa; phylum Chordata; class Mammalia; order Rodentia; family Cricetidae; genus Ondatra; species Ondatra zibethicus. The sequence continues at coordinate 26,109 of PVIU01009381.1, forward strand.
TTAGATTGAAGTTGTACTTGATCTTTGACTTAAAATGTTTCTGGCAATGTATTTTATTGTCTTCTTTAGGCCTAAACACACTTATGTACATACACACACACACACGCAAACACACGCGCGTGCACACACACACACACACAATTATGAAGATTGGCTTCTGACTAAAGCAATCTCATTTCCAAACATCATCAAGGCAGGTAAATAATCATTCATTTTGAGCTTGTAAAGATGAAAATGAAAACACTAGAAGCAAGTCTTTCCCTTCCGTGGTGTACAAACATTAAAGATGGATCACAGCACCTTTCCTGTGTCCTTTAAAATAGCATCAAAATGATTCTCAAAAACAGTTACTACAAGATGTCACAACCCATACCAGTTTGGGGATTCACACAGACCTTATTGCTTCTTCTGACCAAAAAGGAAATCAGGGCTCATTCAACTTTGACCAAATTCCCTCATAAAAAAGTCAACTCTACCCAATGTTCATAATGTTAGCAGTTCAACTACATCCTATTGTATAGTCAGTCCATTGTATGTTTATGTCAACTACAGCATAGATTTCCGTGGAGGAAGTAAAAAGGAACACTCAATGGGAGGAAAGGATATGATATTGAGGAAGAAGCTTTTCAAGTTCTTAAGATACTGAATCTTTGAACACTATTTCACAAAATCAGCTCTGTTGCAGACAAGTGGATGGAGAATTAACATTCTGATAGGATGGTCCCCGGCACATACAAATTTGGTGGATTCTGACTGACTTTTTGATTTCTAAAACTGGGTCTCACTGTATAACTTTGCCTACCCTGGAACTGACAATGTAGAAGAGGCTAGACTCAAACTCGTTATGGTACTACTTTGTCCGGCAAATACACAAGTGCAAATAACAGAAAAGTCTGTTTTTGTCTTACCATATTTATATTGTTTTTATTCTTCAAAACGTGTGGGGCTTGAAGAAAATGTTTGTTACTTTAAGAAGGAACTGAAGTTGATTCAGCTCCCATTGATATGTGTACAATGCACCCCCTACACCTAAGGCTCAGGACATGTCTAGGAGTTGAGACAGAGATAGAAAAAGTCAGAGGACATCTTCTCTGAGATTGTGACTTCTGTATATAATAGTGCAGATACACCCATAAATGCTCAGGAGTATAGCATAACCAAGACCTGGGGAACAGCAACATGTTGATATGCCAACATGGATGGGGTAAACTTACATAGCCCCTTCCCTAGATATATAGCTACAGGAAATTAATTACTACTGAAAGTGAGAAAATCAGTCTTCCATGGGGAAGAGTCTCCTAATTGGATGTCTATAGCATCAAGTGATTATCCTTGAAAACGCATACATATAAGCAACATCAAATGGATTCGGAGGTTGCATTTACATTTGTGTGTATGTATTGTAATAATGAAGAGAAAGAAGCCATGAATTTGAAGAGAACAGAGAGGGAACCATTGGAGGGGTTGGGGAGCAGAAGAATAGCATGAATGGTGTAAATACAGATCACATATATGAAATCAAAATAAATGAATAAACAAATTATAGTTAAATAACGAATCATGTTAAAGCCAATATGTTTCTCATTAAGTGAATTAGTAGTTCTGTTTAAATTTGTAACTTTTATTTACTTACGTAATGAAATAATAAAACCAATTAAATATAAATGACATGTTAAAGATCTTCATAATCAAGGTCACACACTTGCTTTTTACCCTCCCATATAATGTACACCTTGAAATAAGGCAAATTGCTAGTAAGCACAACAGACATGAATTTAGGATCTGTTTACACAATGACTGAAAATCTGCCTTTTACAAAAAATAACAACCAACCAACCAAACAACAACAACAACAAAAACCCATGAGAATCTTGCTTGCCAAACTCACTATTTCTGAATGGGAATTCTTACTGACTTAGGTCATATATTCTTTTCTAAGAAATGCTTTTAATTATCACCTTTTCATATAAAATTTGTCATTATCATGGAGCAAAGGACATATGTTTTAAGACCATGTTTGCAGTAAAACAATACATTTAGATTACTGCATTTGACACTGTTATTTATAGTGATGTAAAAATTAATAGTTAAATCATTGCTGCTTATTTACCCACATCTTAGTGCTAGTCACAAACTGAAGCACCACATGAATGATTAAAGAACAAATCAAAACACTGTCATAAATAGAACTTTTAAATCAAAGATGTCTCCAAACAACCATATTCAGAACATGTGAGAAAACAACAACAAGAAACAAAACAAAGCAAAATATACAAGCCTTCCTCTTCATTTTTCCACAGATGAAACTTCAGCGGCTGAAAAGCCTTGGTGTATACTGTCTAAAAGAATTTTCACCTAAATAGACTCTTCAAGGATGTATGCACACTCATGTTTAGGGCAATTTAAGATGTGAATGTTTAAAATAGTCCATGCCTGATTCTAGCTACGCTTTCCAAGCACTGCCACTAACCTGATCTAACCCGGTGATGGCCTTCATGCTTATCTGTTCTTGGAGTCCTTTGCTTGGCCTAGCCTTTTTGCATACTGTCTTCTCAGGGAAAGATGCGGGAGCTGGTTTTACATATCCTGAAATCACTAGTATTAATTATTTTCAGCTTTCTATCTACTGTGTCAGCAATTTAATTATTGAAGGAAAAGAGACCTGTTGGACTAGAATTACCTTACTCAGGGAAAAAGAAGAAGGTTCTTATAGATTATATCAACAGGTACCAGTAGATTTTCCCAATTTTTTTCTAGATTCTCATAATTATTGTTATTTCTAATTTAATCCTTAATTTAAAAATATTAATCTCATTATTTTATATGAAAATTTCACAAATTACCCCTTATCTCTGTTTTGTAGGTGTTTACTATATTATAAAGAGAACTACTGTATCGTTGACTTGGAAATATTATTTCACTTTCCTTGTTTAATATTTCATGACTAATAATTACTAGGAGCACAAAGGTAGCAAGACCAGAATGGAACACAAGACTTTGAATGCCAAATACCAACATCTTGATGCCCGTGAGGTACCAAGAGTTACTAGACAATAATGCTTAAGCATCCATGATGAATGAGCCAATGCTATTTATTTCACAATTGATTTTATCTGCACAGAAAACGATCTAAGCATACATCGTTATAGAGACCCTAGTGTTACAAACATTGTCTTTCCACCCTGCTATGCATCTAGTAGCTTTCTAAAGAGTCAAAATTCACTGAACCCCTGAAGCGAACACCTTATAATTCCCCTCTATCATTATCATCATTTTATCGAACCCCAAAACTCTATTATTTATTATGCTGCACTGTTACATACCTTGGAATAAAATAGTATCCTTGCAATGATTTTTTTATGTTGGTTTTGTACTTGACTCTGAACTCTTGGAGAAAGGGTCTATGCTCATCACCTATGAATTTCTCACTTTAGAATAAAAAAAGATGAATGGTAGGCATGGGATTTGTATCTCTAGAATAATTTACTATGAGTAAATACATTAAAATAAGTAACAACCTTAGTAACTGCAGAGTTGATTTTTTTTAGGTTTCAGGGGACCAGATTACAGTCACACTCGGATGCCATGCTGTATATGACTGCTGAAAGCATATCTTTTATCAGTAGGATGGCAGCAGTTGACTTTGGCCAACTACCTTACACAAGACTGGTCTATAGAAGAATACTATATATGCTAAGGTAATGTTTTTATTAGTCTAAACATAGCCATTTTCCCATTTTATTAATGGATACTAATCCAATTCAGATGGATATCCATTTTATCAGTGGATACTAATTCACTTCATATAAACACACACCTTTAATCCCAGTAGACACACTAGTTGTCATAGAAACCAGATGTTGCTTGATTTTAATCCCAGTGGTACACACCTTTAATCCCAGTCCTAGAAAGGATTATAAAACAGGAGGAGACAGCTCCCAGGCAGTCTCATTCTGAGATTCCCGGAGGCAAGGTCACTATTTTGAACTGAGGTTGAGGTAAGGGCCAGTGACTGGTTCCTTTCCTTTTTGGCTCTTCAGGTTGAACCAGAATTTCTGTCTCTGACCTTTTATTAATTATGTTTCATGTATTTGTCCCTTCTTAATAAACATATTGAATAAGCACTAAGCAAACCATTCTGAAAATTAAAGAAAAGGCACAATCCCTGTAAAATTAAGTACATAATTGAATATATTCATAGGAAAAGTCTTCAGTGATTTTTTAAAGTAATAGAAATCTTCATAATTTTGAAAACACACCACAAAGAACAGACTCCAAATGGTTTTAAATGAGTTATTGATGTACAAGGTATAAACTGCAGAGCATTTCACAATAATTTGATCAACAATGATTTTTATTTAGATGGAAGCTCTGTTTCTTTTCCTTATTGTCATAAAGTCTTCCATTTAAGTATTAACAGCTACCATTTTTTCTGGATGAACATGTATACACACAGGGTATGACTATTACCTTTATGTGTTAAGTATATACGTCTATCTTGTAAACAAGAGGCTATCTGTTGGAGGGATGTGAAGTTCACAAGCCTCAAACAGAGCCAGCTGCCCTAAGGCTTTCCTCCTGGATCGCAGAGCAGTGCTGGAACTGAGAACAGTGGACGATGGTGAGATGATCTCCAACTCCCACCCTCTGGACCACATCTGGGAAGGGAAGACTTTGAGATCACTTCAAAACCAAATGTGTACTAGAGCACATTTCTCATTTCAGATGAGGATTATTAATGGCCAACAGCTCTTCAATACTCATTTATATATTTATATGCAAATAATATATCTGCGTGTGTTCATGAGACATGTAATATTTTAGTAATTCAAAGCAAAATTTATGAATCTTTTTGAAAGAACATATATGCTTTAATCATAAAATATATAGTATATGCTATGTAGTATAATGTGCAATATTTATATGCTTATGAACATTCTACAGTTTTCTAGTACTCTGTTTTCCCTTTGTTCAATATAGAAATCTGTAAGTTTGAATTTTGATGTTTATACTTGAAAAGTCTGATATTCAGGCAGTGGGGAATATAAATAAGGGAGAAAATTTAGAAGCACATGTATCAGTGGGCATATACATTTTTGAGAGGTGCTTTATATTCATCTGCCATAGTTTTTAGCTCATTGTTTTTCTTTTACAAAAGAAAACACAGTATCTAAGTTACTTACCCAGTTCTCAAACTGACATTATTTATCTCACCCCACCCACTGGCCATCTGCAATGTTAGTGGAATTCTTGTTATTTCAAAAGCAGGTATTAAACAGTGGGACCATAAATGCCATATGTTACCTTGATTTAAATACATTTTTAAATAATAATTAAACTTATAAAAAATCTAATAAAAACACAAATACAGAGCCAAACATTGTTTTTAATCAGTACAATTTTGTCATTAATTGCAGAGGCAAAAAAATAGTGCAAAAAAAGTGAATATCAGATAAACTATCAAATTACAGAAATGACAATTGCCCATTTTAGCAACGCATAAAACCAAGTTTATAGATGTCTATGGAATACATTTAATTCTAGAAGTAAATGTTTTGAGATTAAATAGATGAGCTTGTAGTTGTATAAACAGTTTTTAATATGAACAATTCCCTTTCCTTTGTGACAATTTTCTCTGTTACAAAAAACCCACATGTTCTCTTCAACCCTCCTCTTCTCACTTCCTCTTCCCCTTCTTCTCCTCCCCACCCCATGCTCCCAATTTTGTCAGGCGATCTTGTCTGTTTCCAATTTCCAGGTGGGTCTATATATATTTTTTGTTGGGTTCACCTTATCACTCAGCTTCTCTAGGGTCATGAAACATAGGCTCAATGTTTTTTCTTTATAGCTAGTAGACACTTATGAGTGAGTACATAACATATATTTTTTGGGGTCTTGGTTACCTCACTCAGGATAGTGTTTTCTAATTCCATCCATTTGCATGCAAAATTCAACATGTCACCATTTGGTTTTTTTGTTGTTATTTTTTGTTTGTTTTTTCCACTGAGTAGTACTCTAATGTATAAATGTGTCACACTTTCTTTATCCATTCTTCAGTTGAGGGACATCTAGGTTGCTTCCAGGTTCTGGCTGTTACAAGTAATGCTGCTATGAACATAGTTGAACAAATGTTTTTGTAGTATGATTGAGCATCTTTTGGATATATGCCCAAGAGCAGTATTGCTGGATCTTGAGGTAGGTTGATTCCCAATTTTCTGAGAAACTGTCATACTGATTCCCAAAGTGGTTGAACAAGTTTGCATTCCCACCAGCAATGGATGAATGTTCCCCTACTCTACTTCCTCTCCAGCATAAGCTCTCCTTAGTGTTTTTGATCTTATCCACTCTGACAGGTATAAGATGGTATCCCAGAGTTGTTTTGATTTGTATTTTCCTGATAGCTAAGGAAGTTGAACATGTCCTTAAATATCTTTTGGCCATTTGATATTCTTCTGTTGAGAATTCTCTGTTTAGTTCAGTGCCCCATTTTTTAAATTGGGTTATTTAGAATTTAATGCCTAATTTTTTGAGTTCTTTGTATATTTTGTAGCTCAGTCCTCTGTCTGATGTGGGATTAGTAAAGATCTTTTCCCATTCAGTAAGCTTCCTTTTTGCCTTATTGACTGTGTCCTTTCCTTACAGAAGCTTCTCAGTTTCAGGTTCAGATTATCCTAAATATCACCATAGAACCTTCGTCCAACAACAGATGGAAATAGAGGCAAAGACCCACATCAAAGCACTGGACTGCACTCCCAAGGTTCAGTTGAAGAGTAGAAGGAATGAGAATATGAGCAAAGTGGTTAAGACTGTAAAGGGTTCATCCAAAGAAACAAGCTACCTGAGAGCTAATGGGAGCTCACCAACATCAGCTGGACTGGGAAGGAATAAGCACAGGACCAAACTAGTCCCTCTGAATTTGGTTGACAGTTGCATGGCTGGGGCAGACTGAGGGTCCTGGAGCCCACATGGCCAACTAAATCCATGAAAAACCTGAGAGGGCTTGAAAATGATTTCTAGACTATATATATATTGAGAGAGAGAGAGAGAGAGAGAGAGAGAGAGAGAGAGAGAGAGTGTTTAACACAGCTTTTTGCTGTTTGTTGGTGGCTTACCACAGCTCCTCTAAGAGAGATTTTCCTGATTCAGTTGTAGCAGACAAAAAAGCAGCAGTTTTGAAATGCAGGCTTTTTGGGCTGTGCTGCCAATGTGACCTCTGGCTCTTTCAGGAGACAGAATTTGAATGGGGTTTTTGACCAGACTGCTGCAGCTTACTTAATGGTGGCATAGACCAGCCATGTGCCTAGAGATGGCACACTGTGCAAGTCTCTCAGAGGCGGTGAGCAGCTCTGCCATGCTGGACTGTGCTGAGCTAGCAGGAAATACCATATATATCATAGTAATGGAGCTGCAAAAGTTTTAGACTGGGCAGTTAAGCAGAAAGTATAATATATTTCATAATAATGGTATAGCTTAGGTTTTAAAATGTTCAGCATTTTAAAAAGCATGCCTGAACAGTAAATAATTACACATATACAATAAAGACAAATCCATATAAAACAAGACCTATGAATGGGTCATGTATGTAGGCTTGGGATAGAGAAAAAATATAGACAGTTACATAAGCAAGAAAATGGTCTTTAAAAAAGGTAAAATCTTTAAAGAGACAGAGTACAGAAAGAAAAATAAGTCATGTCAAGGTGTAAAATACACGGAGTCTGGTATATGTATATTATTGTGTTATCTTTGAATTTTTTGGCTATGAAGGACTTACGTACAAAGAGACATTTCATTGTATGGTCTAGTAAGCTAAACCAGGTATCATGATTTCCATATATGTGTCCAAGGATATGTTGCTTTGGAAAAGAGGTTTTTCTCTTGTTTCCACAGAAGATAAGAACCTGTGGATTGCTTCCAGACCAATATGGTTACATGGAACAAGAACCCTTGAAGGTGGTTGTGAACACCCCCACAAAGAAAATACTTTGCCCAACTGCTGACTGATATGAACGTTGCACACAGGATACACCATGAAAAACCTGATTATCAGTGACCCGAAGCAGCAGAAAGCAGAATAGACAGAACTACACTCATATTCTGAAATATTGTTTATAATTCTTTACATTTAAAGGGGGATATGCTATAGATATGAATAATTTTCATCAGCATGGATCTTGGCTTATTGATAAGAAGGTAAGGTCAATTTTGTTATATGTGTATGTATTTCTGCTCTTGATTAAGGTATTGTGTTTGTGTAGCTCATTTAAAAATGTAGTGTATAACTAGGAAATGTAAGTTAATAGATACTCATCTACAATAGTGAAGCTTGTAGTCACGTTAGTTAGATTTTCTAGATGTATAGAGATATATTTCAGTTAGATAGGTATTCTTCAAATCTTTCAGAGACCTTCAGAATATGGCATTTAAAATGTTTTACGAATGTAGAACTTTTCATGACAGTGAGACACATCTGCTGCTGGCAGCAGCAATCTCCTTCAAGAGGAAGATGGGTATTGAAGAGCCTCTTTATGGAGTTTGCAAGCCATTTGGTCAAGAAACTGCTCTTGCCTTGACTGCTTAACTGAACATGCAGGACCTGCAGAGAGATTACTGCTGAACTTGCCTAAAGTTGAGATGATACTTCGGGGCTCCTGCTTCATGAAAGTGTCTGCAAGACATTCTCCAGGATACAGAAGAAAGTGACTTGATAACTATGGGCCTGTAGGATAACGATGGATGCTCCAATGGTACAGAAAAACTCTGGGTAACTGTCTAGTCAGTGAGAGGTCTCTGTCAATTCTAGAGTTTGGAAGTTGCTTACAATGTACTTCCTGTTTACTTAGGTAATATTATATCCTTCTGGAGTCTTTGATGGAGTTTAAGGATAAATAGTTATTATTATAGTTTCCCTTAGTTATGATACAAGATAAAGTAGATATAAATATGGTAATTGTAGTTCTCACTCGATAACTGTTTTGTTATGTGTAATTTTACTATGTTAAAGATAATCCTTCCTTTCCTTTTTAAACAGAAAAGGGAAAATGGTGTAGGAGGTCCTTCTGTTTATGTGTTGCTTTCATTGGTTAATCAATAAAGAAACTGCTTGGCCTGATAGGGCAGAACTTAGGTAGGTGGAGAAGACAGAACTGAATTCTGGGAGGAAGAAAGCAGTCAGAGAGCCTCCATGGAGACACCAGGTTAGACATGCTAAATTTTTCCTGGTAAGCCATGACCTCGTGTTGAACACAGATTAATAAAAATGGGTTAAATCAATATGTGAGCGTTAGCCAATAGGAGGCTAGAGCTAATGGCCAAGCAGTGTTTTAATTAATACAGTTTCTGTGTGATTATTTCAGGTGTAAGCTAGCTGGGTGGCCAGAGTAAGGAGCCCTGCTCCCTGTAACAATAAAGCCCATTAGCATATGTTAAGCAGGGAGGATAATTTGAATAATTTCGTTTAGACTATATCTTATGTAACAAAGTGACAATTTAAGACAAAATTCTTCTAAAATGTAATATCAACACCACAAAACAATGAGAAGAAAATAAAACCATGAAAGTCATTTTATTTGCTGAATGCTTACCTCATGCTACACAGTACATAGTAATATAAACAGTACTTAGTAATTAAACTGTTGATATTACAGATATATGTTATATTCAAATCCAGTTTTTGCAACGTTTCCCATATATATTAAAATTTTATGACAGAAAGCTCATGCAATATGAACAGCAGAGCTAATTTTTATTTGTAAAAAGAAGAAAGCATCAATGTTAATATCCATGATACAGATTTTTTCAAGTTGTCATATGATGGGGATTACTTCTACATTTATTGAATAAATAAAATTCTTCCAGTTATTCTGTTTCTGACATATAAAAATTGAAAGTTGTTAAATAATTTATCGTCCATAAACCTAGTTCTTTATTAAGTTAATAGTTTTTTAAATAAAATATAATCTATATAGTGCCAAGTAACAAAATGTTCACAGTTGCCATTTCTATAAATTTTAAGTACATTAATAAAGTCAAAGAAGCTATGTCATATGTTAGAGGAGCTGAATATCATAGTTTATTTTCTATTTAACCTCTCATGGTTAAGCTATCAACTTCCTGGCTTAGAACTCAATTGAAAAACCAGCTAAATACATTTTTTGGCTTGCAGAGAGGTAATAACACTCTTTAGTGTAATCTTGAATTTGTATCATCCACCTTAGTGCTGAACTGCTCATAATCTTGTATCTTAGTCTTCAGAAAGAGACCTTCAGAGAAGGTTATGTATCTTTGCTCTTTCATAGTTGTCTTTTGTTTATTTTCATTGCTTCTGTGGTTATCAGTATGCCTGTTAAAGGCTAAACTCTCCTTGAACATCAAATTAAGAAAGAAAGGGTGGGTTTTATTTTTGCCTGAGGTCAGAATCAATAATTGCTTTGTGCACAATGGGAGTAATAAATTGTCCTCCCTAGATGAGGACATACTTTCTGGACACATTTTCAGAACTTAGTGATCCATAATGAAGACAACCAGTCATTCAGAATTTTTCTAGAAATTATTTATTTTGATAAAACAAGCTAGAAAATAAAGTAAAAGTCCCAATGCTGATATTATCTGTAACTTGCTCTATTTTTAAAGTTATTAGAGTAGATTTTATTTTGGTGCCTTCAAACTTAACTACTTAAAACTTCAGAAAAAATTCAGGAAAGTATTCCCAGGTCTAGAAAACTTACTTTCCTCTGAAATCTTATAGCATGACTTATTTGTAGTCAGAAAGGGGATCTGTGTATCGTAGCAATTACTGTTCATTTGAATCAAATAAGGTAATGCTGGAATAGTGTTTCAAAACTTTGTATTCGGCCCATTAGAGAAGGCACATTAAAGACAGAGATGGGGCAGAAGTTCAATAGCATGCCTTGACTGCTATTTGGGTTAGTCTAGTGATTATCATAGAACTGTTTGTCTATGAAGCATCTCTGAGACAGAACAATCAGTAGAGTAACCAAAAGAGTGCAGTGGGTATTTGCATTGGCCACTTATTCTCTGACAGTATGCTAAGGTACACTACGTTTCATTTTTAATACAAAAGGAGCATGGCGACCTGATTTTAAATATCCCCCATAGATTGAGGCATTTGAATACTCAGTCCCTTTGGGGAGCTTCTGGATATGTAGCACTGTTGAGGCAGGCTTGGAGAGTTCATAGCATGCCCTACATTCAGTTCACTTTCCTTGTGTCATATGTGCTGTGAAAACGTGATACCCTGGATTCCTGCCTCTGCTGCCATGCCATCCACCTGGTTTTATTTTCTTCCACCCCATGTTGGAACCCTATCCCAGTAGATCTATAGACAGAAATAAACTCTGTGTTCTATAAGCTACATAGGTCATGATATTTTATCACAGCTTCAGAGAGGTAACTAATATATGGGGTAGTTATATTTCAAAGAATAAGCAGATTAAACTATGAGGGGAATTGTACCCAATATATAAATTATAAATATTTTGTAGGCCATTTGGTTGTGTATATAAAAATACAAAACTGTATATGATATGTTTCTTATACTATTATATATAAAGAAAACTTTATTTTCAAATATAGATCATTAAATAGTAAAATCGTAATTAATGCTATGCTTGACAATATTTTCAAATAGTAATTGGATTCGTGTTTCATTTTGTATGTATGAGTCCTTGCCTATATGTATATGCAGCACGTGTGCTTAGCACCTGCAGAGGTCAGAAGAGGATTTCAGGGCCTCTGGAATAGAATTATAGATAGTTGTGCCACACAATGCACATGATGGGATTTGAACCCAGATCCTCTTCAAGAACAGTAAGTACACTTCACCACTATTCCACTTCTCTAGAGCTGAGACTGCAATGTGTATGCTGTCAGGGAGTGATTCTACTAACAGAGGTAAAGCTTCATATTGAAATTCTCATAGACTGACATTTAAGACGGATGATCAATGCCCACCTGCTTTGAATGATTACTTTGGCATCAGAAAAAGAATCAAAATGCTTTTGATTGTACCCCTTAAATTTTTATACTGCTTAATTAATTTAACTGGATATCATCATTTTGGATTTGCCAACAGACAAGCAAAAATTTTATGTTCATGTTGCATTTAAACATTCAAGTTTGGTTTTGATGCCAATACATCAAATAGATAATCTATTGGTAAGACTGCTTATGGGTTAACTACAATATCAGAGCTGTCTCCTAAGGGACGATTAAGACTAGGAGACTAAATGCTCGACTGGACAAAGAGAAACCCAGGTGTGCTCTATTTCACTTGTGTGCATTATGACCCTGTGCTAATTTATTCATAGCCCCACAGACTGTGGCTTTCTTTATTAGGCGTAAAATTGTTTCTCGGGTGTAAGAAGGATGACTACTTACTGGAACAGTTTCTGACCCTCACTGAACAAGACAGGGGTTCGTAACAAAGCAAATTTGGTCATAGGAACATACATATAAAAAACATGTGAAGATTATGTCAGAGATCACCATGAGACAGCACCTAAAAGTGTCATCTGACCCACAGATTTTACCAGCATAATAGAACATATTTCTATCTCACTCTTACGAAGGGGCCAGCTTTGTCAATGTTTGGTCTTGGAATCATAATCTAACTGAGACAATTTTCTCTTTGTCATTCAAGTTTAGTTTTTCATTATTTTTCTTTTGGCAGGCCTTCCAAAAAATACAAAGAGTAACTCTGAAAACATCCTATATGTTATTCTTTTTGGCCAGGATACTTAAGTGCAGGGAGCCATACGCTTGCATCCTCGCAGTTTGGAGGTAAACATTCCATATTTGGCAATGCTTCAGGACTGAGCGTCCAGGCGCTTCCCGCATGCGCAAATAACCTAGGTGTCCCTAAACAATCCCGAGGACTCTGGTGCCAGCGGGACTTAGCAGCCAATCAAGGCGCGAGTCGCGTCATATCTCCCTATATAAGAAGCCGCCATGTTAGAGCTCTCTCGCCTCTGCTCTCCCTTCAACCTAGAGGCTCTCTTGCCTCCCGTTTTTCCTCAATCGAGTGCTCTCCAATAAAGCGTGATCTGGGAAGAATCCTGAGTCTGGCTGTTCATTCCGCTGGTCGGGAGTCAGCCAGACTTAAGTGTATGAGTTCTTTGTCAAACATTCATTCAACTTTTCTGTTTTTTTTTTTTTTAATTTTAGTTTTCAGTTAAGAGAGAGGATATGAAATCATTTTCAATATAAGCACCAAAACCCACAATAATATCCATCTAGCACTGTCTAGCACAGGCATTTGATAACTGCAGCAGTTATACAGATTCATGTTAATTATTTCATGCATCAGGGAAGGTTTGTGGTGCACTTCAGAAGTTATATGGTTGAGATTCCTCTTAGCCTCTGCCTAGAGTTTGAAGAGAATTATTGGCTTTCACTTTAAAAGCTTTCTAAGGGTTGTGATCCATCGAAGACATTTGTAGGATGCAGTATGTTTTGACCATAGGTTCGTATCAGGATCAGTAATGCATCATAAGGAACTACTGACTCTTTTCTAACTTTAGTATTTTGGAGACAGCTGTGACTTAGAAATAGTGTATATGCCATGAAGAAGAAAGAATGCAAGATTAAGATAAGAATAAATGAAGAGGAGGAAGGAAACAAACCCAACTAACAGCAAGTGGGATTGATAGCTCATGACAAGAAATACAAGCCAGAGTAAAAAGAAGAACATTCAGAAGAAGATGTAATTTAAAGGAGTTTCTGTAATTTTTTTTGTATGTGTGTTTGTTTGTTTTCACACAAAATCAAATGTCCAGTGAGTTTTATTTTGGTTGGTTTGGTTTTTGTTTTCTTTGTTTAATTAGAAGAGGATGCATACTATCACCCTGAGTGTATGTTTAGAGATTATTTTATGTTGTCTGCTCATTTCAGCTATTTTGTTTGGGAAAATCAGGATGTTTGGAGCTTAGAGAGCAATGTCACCTTGACAATCATGTAAGAACTTTGTGTTCATCTCCAAGCCTTCAACACTTAAGAAAATTGCTAAAGTTTCAAGAAGTAATCACTTAATAAATAGTGGTATTTTCCTTCATTCTGAAGAGAATTTGGAGTTAATTTTAGAAAAGAATTTAATCATAACAAAATATAGCCTGAAAGTTCTTTTGTTGTATTTGTTTGCTTGTTTTCTATGCAGCCAAAGCCAAATTCGTGGTGGCTTTCCACTGCACTATATTTCCATCAGAACTTCCTGAATGACGGTCTCTGGTTGTCAGTTTACAGTAACTACATTTGTATTAATCATCAGAAGAAATATTTTAAAAGAGAAACAAGGAAATGCTATCAATTAAATGTGACATTCTGTCCTAAAGCATTATTTGTATATCAGAACATAATACTGAGACTGGATGAGATAAACTTTCTTTCAAGCTCTGTCCTCAAGATTCTGTTGTAGAAACAGACCTCTGAATTCACCCAGAACAATTCTGGCACTTGAGGGAAGGACAGCGCAGAAAAGATTCACTTCCACATTATTCTTCTCTTTTTCAGGTCCTACACGTTTGGAAAATAAACTTACTATCAACAGATGGTGTTTTGCATTTATAATAAAGATGTTTTCATCTCCAGAATCTTGTACCCACCTTGAGAATTGTCGAAGAAAAAAAAAATCAATGAAAGAGGGTTGCAAAATCCTCTGCTTCCCATGTTTTAAGGTCCCTTATCCTTGTCTGTCTCTCATTTCAATTATCACTGCTCTCAGAACAGCACAGATAGCTGGCCAAGGAGAGTGGTTGGTATTGGAGAAATCATTCATTTTTCTGCTAAGAATGAAATTCAACTCACAAAAGAAGACCAGGCTTTTCCATTTGTTCTTCCAGTTGCTATTGCCAACTCCACCTTATGTTACATTTTTTAAAAGACCATGAATGAAAACATAAAGACCACAAATCAAAAACATTTTAATCATCCCATTCTGTCTCAGAAATATTTTACACACTAAATTAAAATATATATTAATATCACTGACATCTGACCAACTAGAAAACGAACCAGTCATCAGAAATGTGTTAAAGTCTTTAGAAACTACTCCAGTGTATAAGAAGACAATGTTATGTGTTATGTTCCTGGAAACTTTACTAAATTCTGGATGGCAAAGATCATGGAAAATGAACAGTGTGGCTAGTAATCAATGTTCTCATTTGCATATCTATTCTAAGGATTCTGTTAATTTCTTATAAGTGAGTGATAGATGTCTAAGAAAAAGAATGATGGGTTTGGTTGTGTTCATGAGTCACCTAAATTCCTTCAGTGTGCATGCCAACATTTCAAATGTTTTCTTCAGTTGGCTCAGCCAGGTCTCTCGTTATTTTGTGTCCTCTGAGGCAGTATTATAGAAGCCTGAATAGCTCTAAAGAGGTAGATGTTTTAAATCCTCATCCAACATTTCTTTTTTTCAGTTTTGTATAAAGCAATTCTTTGCCAAAATTTCAAACCCAACAGCTTGAGATCTCTGTCTCTTTCCCTTTTGGGTTTCACTCTATTTTTTCTTTCTTTTTAAATCAAATTGAATAAATTGAACTTTTTTGTTCAAGAAAGCCAAGTTATGTACAATAATTTAGGACAAAATGAACAGAAATATTTCTCATTGTGTTTTACTTACCAGTTATAATTATATGACCCATCAAATAAACAGACAGATATCTTCACCCTCTAACATATAAGAAGGACACTGATATAATGGAAAATCATTTCTCAAATGATGTCATATATAATGTCAGAATTTCTGCATAAAAACAATACCTTTAAATTTTAAAAATTCAAAAATAGCATCAATTTAGAAAAATATATCAATATATTTCAATAAAAATACTATACCTTCACCTGGACCATGTCTCTGTCTACTTCATACTTAGCAAACCTGAGGGTATAAACAAGGTAAGAACAGTATCTAGTGTGGCTTTCTTATCTTACTCTTAGTTATATTAGTAAATAGTCTTCTACATAAAGTTGGGCTCATAGTAGGCAGTTGTTCTGTAAGGTTAGACATTAATTACTAAAAATCTGTCTAGAAGTTTTGTAGTAGCTGCAGAGGCTCATTCAGGGGAATCAATCCTATGGTCAGAACAGATCTCTAAGACAGGTCAGATTCCTGGCTAAGTGTGGTGTCATATCTACCCTAATCCATGCTAAGGAAATAGGAAAAATACTTTTGTAACCCTTCAATAAGCTAACCAAGTTCCTTTCCAGAAGCCTTGCTCTCTGTCCAGTCCTTACAGAGCCTTTAAATATTTCTGTTGTGTCACCTTGCCTGACTCAGAAAAGCTTAACTTGTCTTTTTTCTTCTCTTCTTTCTCTTAAGTGTCTACCATTATTTACTCTATTACTTGGTGATTTTCACACGTTTGTGGAGCCTTTCTTTCTACTCTGAGTCTGTTTATAAATAGTATGCTTGTTTCTTTTCCTACTCCATTTCCCTCCTCTAATGAACTGCTGAAATTTAGAGCTCTCCTCTTCTAGACTTTCCCATTTAAACTCTAAAACTGCCCGTGAGTTTCATTTTAGACCTTAAATTATTTTCATAAGACTAAATCCCTAAAGAGGGAACCATGATTTACCCAAATAACATGTTGACTTTACAGGGAAAACCTAAAATTTCTGATCACATATTTTACCTATATACTTCTTTTTCCATTTGTTTGATATTCTCTAAACCTAAGATAGAGACTGCCTTCCTTCATTGTTCTGCTTATGTCTCTTCCTGTTCTGAAGCACTCAGTCTTACCATTATACTTCAGAATGTGCTTCACTTATTAGGGCAAGTGCGTTAGTTGAAATAACATTGTCCTCCATTGGTCAACATCAGTTTCCTCTTCTTTTGAATTCACACACTGTAAATCATCAAATTTTTGTTCATATTGCAAAGTGATGCCTATGTGTTTCAATGTTCAGGCTTTTGGAGGCACTAATGGATATGACATGCCCACTTTATAGTATTACGGTATTTTAAGTCTATGCCACACTTAAGCATAACTGAGAATCATGTCTTGTAGGTTTTAATCTTGTTTCCATGTTTCTCTGTCTGTAGGGTTTAGGGTTGTTGTGTACACTTGAATTTTAATATGTTCACACTTGATGGGAGTGCTACTGATTCACATTCTTCACACCTAACAGCATTGTTGTAAGCTAAGAAATATGTGATATATTACAGTTAGAAATATCACAGCTTGAGATATGTGTGTGCTGATTTTGTCAAAACTGATTGAACCCAGCAGAGAAAAAGCACATCTAAAGGGCAGTTTACAAGAAGGTCTCACACAGCATTTTTTATGATGTTCCCTTACCTATTAGCTACATCAAATTTGGGGTAAAAAGGCTGGTCTTCAAAAACAACAACAACAAAAACAACCAAGAAATATCATACCACAGTAATATTTTCTGTATTAATAATCATTGTATTTCTAATGTAGCTCTAAGACAGAGAAGATACTCAGTAAATATTCAAAAGAGCAAAAGTGAATATAATAAAGTTAATTAGCTTGAAATGTATCACAATGACAATAATAGCAATAAATAGATCCTATATAAAAGTCAGCACTATTGTTTTATGAATTTGAAGGAAGAGATGTAAAGTTGAAACTTTTGAATGGGTTGGGAACTTCAACATTTTCCTGCCCAAATATGTTTCCTCATTTTTACAAATATTGAGTAACAACTAGAGACTGACCTTTATGCTAAACACAAAATGTAGTTGTAGGCTAATAGTTTGTTTCCCAACCACCCTTACTCAAAATAATCACATGGAAATTTGTATTAATTACAGTATTGTTTGACCAATAGCTTAAGCGTATTTGTGGTTGATATCTTAATCTGACCCATCTCCATTAATCTGTGCATCACCATGAGTTCATGGCCGACAGGCAAAGTTTAGGCAGGCTCCAGTGGAGGCCTCTGTCTCTGGTGGCATCTCCTTGACTCTGCCTACTCTCTTTTCCTCTATCTGCTTGGAATTACCATCTTGCCTTATTCTGCCAAGCCATTGGCCAAAACAGCTTTATTCATTAAGCAGTATAAGCAACACATAGACAGAAGGACTTCCCATACCAACAAAGCATGCTTCCATTGGAAAAATGTTAATTTTGCTGAGATTGGAGTAGGTTGGAGGTAAGCTGAACCACATAACTAGACTGTGATTCAGAACAACAGTGTAACATATGAATCTTCTTGCCACAGAGTTGGTAGGCAATTATCTTATAAACAAGTTTTAAATGGTCTAATGAAGGATACATGTAGAGATCTCCAGACTACAGATTTGCAAAATATGCTAATGGATCATAATAATATTGGATTAGATTTTTCTTAGATTTGTCTTAGATTAGGCTTCTATTTCTATGAAGAGACAACAGGACCATGAAAATCTTATAAAGAGAAATATTTATTCAGGACTTTCATATAGTTTCAGAGGTTTAGTCCCTTATCTTCATGAAGGCATACAGGTAAATACAATGATGGAGAAGGAGCTGAGAATTCTATACCTTAATCTGCAGGGAGCAGAAGCAACAGAGTACCACACTAGGCATAACTTGAGCACAAATAAGACCTCAAAGCCCACCCCCGCAGTGACACACTTCCTCCAACAAGACTACACCTACATCAACAAAGTCACACCTCCTAAGAATTCCACTCCTTATGTGGATAGCATTCAAACACCTGAATCTATCGGGGGTATGCCTATTCAAATCACCATAATGCAAGTTTCCATGAACTTTTATGTTATGTATGCCATATAGTTTTATTTAGTTCATTTAAGATCTAAAATATTAGCCTTGAGATGGTGGGAAAATTTATGCCTATTTTATTTGTATATCTGAATTTCAAACATATAGCCATTGTTAATTAGTAGTTCTTTTAAATATTTTGACTATTGATTTAAAATGGGTTTATTGTTTAAAGTAAAAAAATGATCAACATTGCTTTATTGCTTGGGTCAAGATGCATTTCCAATGAGACTTTTTTGGGTAAGAATTGCTCAGTTCCAACATTTCAGTAATCACAACAGAATTTTAAGTATATGTTTTGATTTCAAATATCTGAGTCTTATTGTAGTGATCTTTAATATATTGTTATGCACATACATAGTAAAACTCATATAAACATATCATTAAATTGCATTAAAATTTTTAAGTTTTGAGAATTACAGTGATTTGATTATCCCATGACAGTTTTGGTTTGCCTAATTTACTTTAACAATAAGCATGCATTATTTTATATTAAAGGGTCAAGAATTTCTAAGACTAATTTAATGAACAACAGATTATTTGTCAAACATTCCAACTTAATATACTGACATTTTTGTCTTAAAGTCTCTGAATTACTATAACCTTAGTTTAATGAACAACATAAAGGCAATGCTAGATTTAGTGTGGAGTCACAAAGATGAGGCAAATTTCTGTAGGTCTACTTATAATCATTACCGTGGTTCATTTACTAATAGGAAACCCAGAACTGTACACTGGAATGCCTCAGTACCTTATGGAGTGCAGCCTGCTGCTCATGTATAATTGGTAAGGAAGAACCTGGAATGTTAAGGTACATCATTTTACCATTAACCATCATATTTTATGATGAAATCTAAAGTTAAAAGACATTTTGGGATATCATGTGTGCCTCTTTCTGGACTGCTATAAGAAAGCAAATGGTGGGAAAAGAAAACTGGCAAACAGCTGCTGTGATGCTCACCCCTTGAGATCCAGCGTTTCATGACTTGTCTTCCATGGGAGAAAATCAATTGTCATTAAACGCTCCTATCAACTAGCTATTTTACTTTACAGAGTACATGAGATTAAAAGCATCTTCAGAGTATACACGTTTAAGTACTTAATGAGCTATTGATTGCTATTTTTAATGTGAAAAAGACCCATAAGGAAGTCACTTAAAAGATAAGTGGAAATATCCTAGTATTAGTAGACAGACATGTGTATCTTGTTTAGTGTGGGACACAGTCCCTTGATGTTTGAAACAGCCAGGTACATTCCCAGTTCTCAGGGTCTATCTGTATTTGTTCTCAAATATACATAAGTCTTGTAGCTAGCCCAATAAGAATAAGAGTTGTAACACCTCATCAAGTTCCACAAGAAACCCTGAATAACTGCCTCAAACCTTCCTTAAAAAATAGAATTTTAAAGATGTCAAGAGTTCCCCTCCCATTCCCACAGCCAAATTCATGTTCTGATCACTGCATATCTGGCAAATAGATATGCCTGTACTGTACAAAGAATTTCAGGAAAGTCATTGCCAAGTCTATGGAAGGGATTGAATTGGCTCAAGTTTGATGCACATTTAATGAACAAATAAATCTGACTTTATGGAAGTTCTTTGTCTGTTCTTTGGCTTTTTTAACTCATATAGAGCAGGGAAATAATTTGTCTTACTAAGAATGCTTTAAAAGAGTTCCTGTCTTCATGGTTAGACTTCAAAAACACAGCAGGAAAACGCAGAAAATAAATATTTGCTTCCTTCCATCAATTCCACGTTATCCTAAGGGCTTCACAACATGTGAACGTAATTTGTATACTTGACTACCAGATTCCTTAATTGCATTTTTCCACATACATAGCCAATCATACTGACAATATGTTAGACTGCCCTCACAATTTCACTCTGAAAAATATACATAACATATTAATAGTTACACTTTCTATGTATTAGACTTATCTGAAAAATCTAGCTCTTGGCAGTTTTGATACCAAATATACACTGGAAATCAGTTACTGCATTATGAACTCAAATGTAACATTAATCTTATTTAATATATTCAAAAATTCTAGTTAGTAATACACCTTTGTATTTCATTTAGAAAGACTTGATAATATATGTTCTAAGATTCTTGTAATGTGGTAACAGACACAACATCTCAATATATAATGTTAATGGTTTTGTCAGACTAATCTTCTTATAAGTGCACTTAGATCATTCCATGTTCAAAAGTTAAAGACTGCAGGGAACAGAGTCATAAGATGCAGCATGGAAACTGGTGCATGTGCTGCATAGCACTATCCTGATACACATAATTCTATGCTTCTCTCAAAACTGGAGAGCACATTATAGCATAAACTGTGATCTCTGTAGGATCAGGTGTCTCTGGGTAGACTCATAAAAAAAAAAGAGCAAGTAGAATTCTCTGTTGTTGTGGGAAGTTAATAATGGAGGAATAATACATGTGTGTGCATGGAATCTCTTTACCATTCGGGCAAATTTGCTGTGAAAGTAGTCTTGAAAAGTCTTTAAAATAAGAAGAATTATTTTAGGCTGCTATTTGAATATTTTATTTATTTACATTTAATTTTTAATATTTAAAATTTTACATCATGTATTTTGATCATATTCTTTTCCTTCCCTCATGACTTATAGATCTTTCCTACCCACAAAACTTGTTCTTTCTCTCAAAAAGGAAAAAAAAACCACACCACAAAACTTCTGAGTATGAGGCCTAAATGAAGTGTGGCTGATATACCTAATGTCTCTGCAATAGAATGAAACAAATTTATCTCTCTTAGCAGGTATCAATTGCAAGTAGCTTCTTGGATAAGGGTGGGATTTTTATCCACTTCCCCTTCTCTTCTCCGTTCTGGGATTTTTGGCAGGCTTGAATGCAGGTCTTTGCATACTGTCAAATACTCTGCGAGTTCATGCATATCAGTTCTGTTGTGTCTGGAAGACGTCATTTTCTTTGAATCATCCACCATGTCTGGCACTTGAAATGTTTCTTCTTCTCTTCAGAAAACATTCCAGAGTCATTTGGGGAGGGTAGAAGTGCTCGTGTGAATCAGAATGGCCTCCGAGGCTCATATATTTGAATGCTTGATTCCCAGCTAGTGAAACCATTTGAAAAAAGATCAGGAGGTTGTGACAGACTTGGAGCTCTCAAAATCCCATGCCGTTCCCAGAGTCATGTAACTCACCCACTCCTTCACTCCACCTCCATCCCTGTGTCTATCAAAATAAGATCTCAGCTACCATTCCAGTGCCATGCCTTTCTGCTTCTAACACTCTGGAAATGTGATTCCACAAATCAAATTATTTCTTTTACAAGTTGCTTTGGTCATGTTGTCTCTTCACCAAAGTAGAAAAATAACTGCAGATAAGTGGTCTTTTAGGGATGAATGCTCTAAGGTATTGTGCTGAACTGCTGTCTTTATTTTTAATATTATAATGTGCTTGTTTTGCACAGTCAAAGTTTATTTGTCCTAGAGATCCTATCTTAAAATGTGACTAAAATATCTCAGGAGATAAACACAGGAGAGAGATGACTTGAAGCAGATTATTTAGCAACCATGCTTTTTTTTGTTAGAAATTTAAACGGCCCTCATAATCAGATGCCTCACCACAGGAAGCATGACAAGAACAGAAACATTTCTTTAACTACTTGAAGTAATAAAGCACACATTACAGGCTACTGTTATTTCTCTTTGTAATTGAAAATAATTATTTCATGTAATATATTCTGATTATTTTTCTCCTTCCTTGTCTCTTCATAGATCCTCCCAATTCCACAGCCTTCAGACTCTGTTTTTTTTCTTTTTCTCTCTCTTTAGAAAATAAAGAGACGAAAACCAAAAACAAAACTAAACAAAAAACAATGTAGTAAAACAACAGCCAAAACAAACAAGCAAGCAATGAAACAAACAAACAAGCAAACATCTTCTTCATTCCTCCTCTTCTAGGGCGACAATCGGCCCCAATATCTGTGCCCTTGATAAGAAACAAATGAAACAGAAAAGCATCCCCAGCAAGTAGAGGGAATCCAGCTGCAGATGAATGGGAAGTACCCTTCCAGGTCTGATTCAGATACATGGATTAAAAGAAATTCTTACTAACACAGCTAGAAGATTTTTTAAAAATCTTATTTTAAAAAGGTTTATGAAGCCTTACAATATTTTTTATAAGAAACTTTGATTTTGCCAAGTGTGCTGGCAAAGATATTAATCCCTAAACTTGGGAGGCACAGGCAGGAATGTCTGTGGGCTCCCAGCCAGACTGATCTAACCTTGAGTTTTCGTCCACTGTCTAATGATACCTTGTCTCACCCGAACCCTGCACACATTTATATTCTCTCTCACCCACTCCCCTAAATAAATGTTTATGCCAGTTATATTACATTTGCTATCCTCCCTAATTATCACATAAAACACTAGACAATTGATCAATTTAATGTTCTTTCACAAGACATAAAGCTGTTAAATATTATCTCCTATTTTCTCTAATGTTAGCAAGTACGGTACTTTGTATTTATAAAAAGTTATCCACATTTTCTTAAATTCATGGAGCTAAAATACACATATAAAACCATATTTAAAACTCATAGACAGTTCATAGAAAGTTTTTTCTAAATAGAATAGTTGACTAATTTGAGTTAATCAGAATTTAAAGATTCTAGAAACCATGATAAGTCAATAGAAAATTACTAAAGATGTGAGTTGAAAAGAAAAAGATAAACTATATAATAAGAAAACCTAAAACTGTACTAAGTCTAAGTCATTTCAGAAAGACTACAGGGTACATCAACAATATAGAAAAAATCACTTTTATTTCTATGGAAAAAAATGAACAGAAATGAAGTGTGAATCATTTTTTTAAAAAGAATCAAATACTCAAAAAAGGAATATAATACTTTAATATTGAATACTGTAAAATGAAAGTTAAATTTCTGTAGAAATTATAACTAAACCATATTATGCTCCAATGATAAAAAATGCTAATTCATATTAATTCAGCTACAGTTTTTTCTCAAAAATTTTACTATATTTACATAAAAATTAACAAATCACTTTTAGAATTTACACAGAACTCCCAAGTATAGACATATCAATTCAGTTTTGAAAGAAAATAAACAAATTTAGAAAAATCCATTAACTATATTCGTAAACTATATTCAGCAAAAGCCTTGAATTTAAATACAATATGGATAAAACACTTAAGTAGAGCTGTGTAGTATTTCAGAACCTAGAGTACTTTTCATGCAACCAAGATGACCTAAGTTCAGATCTCCAGAACCCATTTCCAAAGCCAGACTCTTTTGTATACATCTGTAACGGTACTGAAGACGTTCACACGTGAAGATCACTGGAGTTGCTGGCCAGCCCACCTAGCTGACAGATAAGCTATGCATTCACTGAAAGTCTGTATGAAAATAAGGTGGAAGAAGTAGAGAGATGGTTCAGTTAAGAGAATTTGCTCCTCTTAAAGAAAACCAAGGTTTGGTTTTCAAACTCAATGGCGGCTTCATAAACACCTGCAACTCCTGCTCTAGGGAATCTGATGTGTTCTGATATCCGTGGACACTACATGAATGTTGTGCACAGATATATGTAGCCAAAGCATTTATAGCATAAAATAAAATTAAAAAATTCTTAAATGATAATAAAGTGGAGAAAAAGCTAAAGCAGACTCCAGATTTCAACCACACACCTCTGAGCTTACATATGAACACCAATTACCCTTCAAAAAATACAAAAGGAGAAAAAGGGGAACAAAATATTTGAAAAGACACTGTCCTACGAAAAGCATACAGATAACAAATAAGCTGATAAAAAACACTTACTATCATTAACCATTAAATAAATACATATTAAAACTATGATTAAGTTTTCACTTCAAAGTTTGAATTGGTAACTCTAGGGCTAATGATCATTAAAAATGTAGAGAAAACATGACCTAGAAGCCTAACATGTTGCTTCTGTGAATATAAACTGGCACACACAATTTGGAAAATTTTAGTACTTTCATTAAAATGTACTAAGCATATCTATCAGAAACACTTTGCATTCAAATGATGGATACTTTCTCAAGAGAAACAAAAAAGGAAGCCATGTAAAGACTCTACAGTGAGTATGATAGTAACTATGGGTGATAATAATCAAAATCTCAACCCCAAGTATCCTTGAAAAAGTCAGTGGATAAACAATTTTCTCATGCCAATAAATAGTCATACAGTATAAGTTACTATGTGTATGAGAAAGAAACCAGTTCTACAGAAAATCAACCTGGGATGTCAAAATAATGATAACTGAAGAAGAACTCAAGCAAGGAGAACATATATCTCATAATTTCATTTGCTGAACTTCTAGAAAATACAACTTATTCTGTTCTATTGAACAAAAAAAATGAAAGAGGGTTGAAAAGAAAGTTCTTATAGGATTCAAAAAAAAGTATGGGGTTAATATGTGTTTTCATTACTGCAGAGGGGGGTCGACTTTGCTGTTGAGTTCTTAGGCTAATTCACTAATTTTAGACACAAAAGAGTTAACTAATCACTGTTATATATACTGCAGTCAAAATACAAAATTGATCATGTAAGGTTATAATGTGTCACCTATTTAAAAAAAAATCAAAAATGAGTGAAATCAAGACTAAATTTCTTATTTGTGAATTAACTCACCTGGCTATAAATTTATTTAAACACTAAGACTTTACTTTGCTGCACTAAAGCAAAAATTTGACACTAATAAAAGAGAAGCAGTAAGCCAAGGGCTCTGTGTTGTATATGTCAGAATGAAAATCTGAACCAGAAATAATATAAAAGTACAGTCAATATAAGGCAGGTATCATTTCTGTAACTAGCTTTCAGTCTGTACCTGTTTCTAGAAACCTTCTGGCAATTTCTGTGCAACTAGGGCAAGAGCTAGCCTATTTATTAGTTTACTAAGATTTTCACAAAAATCAGCTATTTAAAAAAATGATTTTAAAACCTCATGTAAACTTTATTACAGCTGAAACTGAAGGCTAGAATGTTGATGTTGACTGCTTCAGTCTTAGCTATAGATACAATTAGAATGGTAATAATTTTGAAATAATTTTACAAATGACTAATCATCAAATTATTTGGAAATGTAATATAATACATCTGATCTAAATCGTTATAGCAAAAGAGCCCCATTCTTCTTATTCTCTACAATTTTCAACATTGTGATGAAATGAAACTATACGCTTTGAGTAAAAAGTAAACATGGAATTTGCACTTTCATTCTTTTAAATACAATATTTTATTAATTATATGATAATTTGAATAATACATGTACTATACCTTCATATTCACACCATTTATCTCCTTAATTCTTGCCAGTTTCCTACCAACTAACCCTTCCTGACCTCTCCTTTTTTTTTAATTTAAATTTCTTTCTTTTTTTTGATTTTTTTTCAAGACAGGGTTTCTCTGTAGCTTTGGAGCCTGTCCTGGAACTAGCTCTTGTAGACCAGACTGGCTTCGAACTCACAAAGATCCGTCTGCCTCTGCCTCCCGAGTGTTGGGATTAAAGGGCGGCCACCACTGCCCGGCCCTAATTTATATTTCTTTAAACACATTAACAATAATTTGTGGTATATATATACATGGGTGTGGGGTATCCATTGGGGTATAGACCACTTGCCAGGGACTACACTCTTCACAGAAACTGATTCTTCCTTTTCCCATAAACCATCAACGGTCAATAACTTCTTAGCTAGAACGATGGGTTCTTGAGCCAATTCTTCTCCATGTAGGAATGCTAACTGGCTTGATCTTGTGTATGTCTTGTGCCAGCAATGACAACTAGTGTGAGTTCATGAGAGCAAACTTTTTGTCGTGTCCAGAAGACACTGTCCCACTTTTAGTCCTCCCAGATGTCTATCCCAAAGAATCTTTTTCTTTCTTCTTTTGTGATGGTTGCTGAACATTAGAGAGGGGTTAATATATTTATATACCGTTTGTTATGTTCAGTTAAAGCAGAAACTCATGGGGAAATTTTGAGAGCTTTTTTTAACTCTACAGAAATTATACCTTAAATTTCATCAGTAGTTCATTCCTACTTTAACCGCTCAACATTGCATAAAATCTTCTCAGAAATCTAAAATACAACCCTGAGTATAGACAAATTAATTTGAGGGCAACTTGATATAATATCCATTTAGCCAAATAATGTTAAAAATATGATATATAACCTTTTCACAACATGCTTGTCAGCAGAGATGAACCACAACTGCTAGGCAACAAGATGATCAGAATGGTAATGATCTGGACTTCACAGTATATTGTTTTGCTATGACTGGTAGGTAAGGTTATTACTTTCATTTAGGATATTTTAAATTTATGTCACAGTCATAAGGACAGAACCTAGTAAAAGATAGAGAGTATCCACTTACTCAAGTAACAGTAATATATGCATCCTTCCTCTGTACCACAACCATAATGGTAGATAAAATACTAGAGGTAACACAGATTATCATGTCTATAACAACAATTATAAACTGAAAATTGCGAAATGTCACCATTTCTATGTGAGATCAGAGAATAGCAGAATCAAGGGAGAAAGGAAGATGGAGAGATGCAGAAAGAAAAACAGGGAAAGAGGAAGAATTGGAGGGAGGGGAAAAGGTTTTTTTTTTTTTTTAAAAAAGAAAGTTTAAAGGTAAATTTAGATTCTAGATTAGGACTATTTGTCTAAAGCTTGATGTTGTAGAATAATCTTTTTGCATACTGTGAAGATTTGTCATTCAGACTGGTTTAATAAAAAGCAGAATGGCCAATAGTTAAGTAGGATTTTCAGGGCAGTGAGGATGCTGGGAAGAAGGGTTCAGAAATAGGGAGTAACCAGAGAGATGCAGAGGAAGCAACATGGGCATTACAAAGGAAAGATAACTGAGCTACATAAATAATGTAGATGAAAGATTTGGGCTAATTTACGTTGTAAGAGTTAGTTAAAAGTAAGCCTAAGCTATTGACTGAGCTTTCATAATTAACAAGTAATTAAGAAGAGAATTCTACATGTGATTATTTGGGGGCTAACTGGCAGAAAAGAAAAATCCTCCTACAAATACTGCCTAGTGTCCAACCAAGTATATCCACATAAGACCTGAGAAAACTTTGTAAACGTTTCCAAACACAGAAAAAGTGGAGCCAAACACAGCTTTCTAATATCGTGTCTCTCATGCTGGCTGTGATATAGGGACATATCTCCCAGAGTTCCCTGCATGCTTGAGCTGCCAGTATGCCATGAGCTAAGCCACATGAGGGTTTAAGGTTTTGCTTATGTTAAGATAAAAGGTTACAGATATCCAGTAAAACAGGCTCAGATGGAAAAAAAAAAACTTCTACATAGCTCACAATATATTTAACAATGAACAATGTTTTAAAAAATGCTGTAGACAGTAATTGAAAAAATAAATAATTTAAAAATAATGAAGTAAAGTTTTTAAAGAGAGAGTAAAGTAATAAAAACAACCCATGTAAGGATGAAAAATACACAAGTAGTCTGGATCCTATATGGTGTCTTGTTAACTTTGAATTTTTAAAATTATAATGTTCAAAACACAATAGTTGATGAGAGACCTTAGAATATAGAAACTCCTAAATTAAACCAGCATATATATTTTTAAAATGTCATCACTTCAAAATGGAAGTTGGACAATGTGTTGCATTGAGGAAAGAAATTATGCTTTTTTTCCCACAGGATATGAAATACTGTGACTTCCTACCAGATTAATAGAGATCAGATTTGACTGGGGAAGAGCTCCTGGTCTTTTGTCATGGAAACAGCTCTGAGATGATATGAGACATCATAAATCGTGGTGACTATAGAGTCCTCATGACTTGTTATTACATGCCATCCTTTCATATGACATGGATAGAAATTTATATTACAGTTGGATTATACAGTCCAAACAGACTTGTAAGGTTGACATGAGATGCTTTTTAGCTGATAAAACATAAAACAAAAAGTCATCATTAACTGACTTGCTCATACTGCATATTCCATCCTTGTGATAATGTAGATATGGATTTTACCTTTGAAAGTTTATGTGCTTTCAGATCAAGAGGACCAGACACCAGAAAATAAAACCAAACAACAGCAAACAAGCAAATGAATAAGAAAAAAAAAATCCAAAACCAGGAGGCCCATGTAATCCGGTTTCTCAGAGTGTGTCTGTTGCAGTTTCCTGAGAGTTCTGTACTCAGAACAGTTTCAAGAATGCTGTGTGAGATGGTGCAGCCTCATAACCTACTCAAGTCAATGCTTTAGATAAGTCTCTTTCACCTTGCACGTTTCCATTGCACAGAAACAGGAAAACAAATAATAAGGATAACTCTCCCAGGACTTGACCATTATCCCAATTTTTCCAGAGTCTCCCAAAGATACCTAGCTCCAAGACACCAGGAAACATTCTAGATTGCACAATGCCCACATTTTCAAGAGAGAGTAGATCAGTTTTTCGTCCTTTTATGGGTTATAGATGTGTGTTTGTCATCATTTATGGTGTGCGTTAAAAGTTGTTATTATTGGTAGTCAGGATAAAAGATAAACAAGGGTGTTAGTTTCAGGAATCTTTTCCTGAAGGAAAAAAGTGAGACAAAAGCATGGATTGTTGAATCTACTTTCAACAACCACTAGTCTCAAATACTTTACATTGCAATGGACTTTTTTATATTGACACAAATTTAAAATTAGTTTTATTTTACATATATATAATAAACATATGTATGTATATGTGTTTCTATTCTTGCTTAAGGTCTATTACATATGCAGCTCATTTAAAAATGTTATGTAAAGTTTTTGAAAGCTATTTAAGATAATAAATTCAGGTAAATAGCCATCTATAACTATCAAACTTATAGTCATTTTAGGTAAGTTTCAAGGTCATACAGAGATATTTTAGATAGATAGGTGGTTCTCAAACACTTTAAAGTCCTATAGAATATGACACTTAAAATATTTAATAACACAAGGCTTTTCATGTCAATGAGACATGGCTGCATCTGGTGGCACCAATCTACTTCAAAAGAGGATGATGGGCATTTAAGAACTTCCATATCAAATTTACTTCCTTTATGGCAAAAGATAGTCATTTAAGCAAGAAACTGTCTTTGCCTCAACTGCTGACAATATGCTGTCTAAACTGGACCAGCAGGACAAAGAAAAGCAAATGCCAAACTTTGCCAAGATAGGGTAGGACAGTCCATCAATAATGTCTGCAAAATAGAAAAGACTGTAGACCGAAGACTGAGGCTGGATGCTCCAATGTGGCAGAAGAAGCTTGGGTGACTGTACAGGCAACAGCTTTTTCTGTCATATCTTTAAGTTTTAGAAGTTGCTTGCTCTGTACTTCCTGTTTACTAAAGTAATATTATATCTTTCTGGGGTCTTTAATGGAGTTGAAGACTAGATAGTCACAATTTCCCTTAGTTATGATAGAAGGTAAATTAGGTACAAAGGCTTCAACTCATCAAGATAGAATAAATAGTAGAATATTTTTTCCAAATATCCCAATACAAACGGATTTGACATTGTAATTGTAATTCTTACCTGATAATTGTTCTTATTGTTCATAGTTTTATTTTGTTAAAGTTAAAACCCTTCTGTTTTATTTAGACAAAAAAATAATGTTGTGGAATAATGTTTTTGTACACTGTGGAGATTTGTCATTCAGATTGGTTTCATAAAAAAAAACTGGATGGTTAATAGCTAGGCAGGATTTGTGAGGCAAAGAGGATGATGGGAAGAAGAGAAGCAGATATGTGTTGAGTAGCCAGTGAGAAGCAGAGAAACAACATGTGTATTACAAAGTAAAAGTAACTGAACAACATAAAAGAATGTATATAAAAAGATGTGGGCTAATTTAAGCTATATGAGCTTGTTAGAAACAAGCCAATGCTATTAGTCAAGATTAAATAAATAATAAGAAGTCTCCGTGTGGTTATTTGAGAGCTAAGTTATGGGATAGAAAAAAAAATCTGCCTACATCTTGAGGTAACTTGGTTTCCACTTCCCATTACATTTTATTTACATTTTTACCTGACTCGTCATAAAGACTTATGTGGAAAATACATGAGCAACAGCAGACTAAAATAAGGATCATCATCATAATCATCATCAAGAAAACATTGTCTGCTGTCAAGCACTTGTATATTTACAGTCTATAGAAGTTAATACAAAAGGTAGTGCCATTTAAAAACACATTCCTCATGACAGTAATACCTGTGTCAATTTACTGTGAGCACAAAACAATCACTCATTAGCTACCTGAGTACTCTGTAGAAAGACATTAATGTTCTACGGAAAGAAGATTTTCATGATCAAAGCATAATAGCAAAGCTATTAGAAAACTGAACATTTTAAATATCTTTAATGAAGAGGCATTTCATAAATTAAAGATGCCCCATTTGTCTTTATTGCTAATTATTTCTGCTAATGAGAGATCTACAGTCATATCCCTAAAGTTAGTCTTTACAAAAACATGTGCATCATCAGTGACTAAACTTCCTCCCTAAGGACTAGCTCTCATAGTATCTAACGTTGTTATGCAAAATTTCAAAGGAAAAGAGAAACTCATAGTCCTAACCCATCTTGAAGACTATGAACAAGTCTGGCAAGCATGAAAAAAGATAACTATAAAGAAATAGTCACATTTTCATCTTGGGGACTAATCAACAGTTGCTAACTAGAATCAAGGCCAGTTAAATAAGAGTAGGTTCATGCCTGGTACTGTAAATCAAGTCAGCTTCCTGCATCTGGAAAGAACAGAGAACCCAGAGGAGAACCCACTACTGCTATTATTTTCTCAACCATTTTAAGTTGTATTTGTATTCTAAAACCTTATCCTTTCAGTTACATATAAACATAGCTCATGCTGAACATCAAAGGATATTCTTGTTATGTCAGACACAAAGTAGGATAGAGATCAACTCCTTAAATTCAGAGAATAAATAGCTGTGCTATGCAAACTACAATTATAGATTAGCCCTATAGCTTAATGCTCAGCGAACATTATGGACAAGGCAGCAGAAATATTGTAAGAACCACAGGACCTAGATATCTGTTAGAAAATACTATCTTTAGACATAAAATTGAAACTGTATGTATGAAACTGAAATCAGATGGTTGACTACAAAAGACTTATATGACAACAGAACCAATCAACATGACTGTCTAGACATGGAAAATATCTCTAAGACCTACACCTAGATGAAGAGGTACAGGCACTGCATGGATGCTGACAGAGAGTGAATCTGTTCTTTCTATGTAGGATAGAATACTTGTCCTGATCTCAGGAACTCATTCCTAAACACATACATATATGATCGAAATTAAATGATTCAATAGTTTATGTGTGTATGTATATACATACATATACAACAAGAATAAAAAAGAAGAGATCATTAATTGACAGAATCGAGGCACTAGAGGATTGGAATGAGGAAAAAGAAAAGAGAAAATGATGTAAATACTGTAATTTTTCATAATTTATATACTCATTGCCATTTACTCTGAGCATTTTATGACCAACATTTTACAGATCTGAAATTATTTCATTTTATATTTGCTGTCACATTTGTGTAACTTCCATAGATATTTCCTTCTAAATCTCTGACAGTATTTGTGCATTAGTTGTGGTTTATGGGATTGTAGAAATGTAAACATCATATACTTCATTGTTTTTCTTCACATATTTTCATTCTATTTAGCTTTCTTCCTTAGAAGCCAGTGGAGACAGAGGAGACTCATGCTCTATGCAGCAGAAAAAAATCTAAAGGCAAAGAGAAGTATTAGGAAGTAATACCAATCAGAGGCCAGGAATACAAGTCAAGATGTGACAGGAGATGGGTTGTCTGAGTCAGTGGGCCCTTGGCGATTTTAAGTGATTTCTAAACTGGCTATGTCTCATGCTTATCATACCTAGTATCCCCATATATTGTACCCCCATTACTTGCCACATAATTTAAATAATTATCTCAAACAATTTCTATTACATGGAATAAGAATATGCTCAAAGTTTAAAGACAGCATGTTCAGAATATATTCCAGGCACCTCAACTAGCATACAACAGCCTCTTCTTCTCCTTCTTCTCCTCCTTCTCCTTCTTCTTCTTTTTCTTCTTCTTCTTCTTTTTCTTCTTTTTTCTTCAAGTCAGAGTTTCTCTGTAGTTTTGGAGCCTGTTCTAGAAATAGCTCTTGTATACCAGGCTGGCCTTGAACTCACAGAGATCCACCTGCCTCTGCCTCCTGAGTGCTGGGATTAAAGGCCTGTGCCACCACTGCCCGGCTACAGATTCTAAGTGTAGAATTATACAGACAACACAGTTACTAAAAGACAGCTTGAGAGATGAACTATGTGATAGAACTAAGTTAATAAACAGATAAGGAAATGTCAAGTTCGCCATATAAATCACAACAAACATTAGCTAGATATGTATCAAAAAGTGCTTCCATACAACAAAGCAAATAATAGGCTTTTCGAATTTACTTTGGAGATCTCAGGTTAAGTGGTACCCACATTTCTTTAAAAAGAAATATTGGGAATTATTTTAAGTAGCTAAAATTCTCCATTTAACATCTTCAAACTTGAGGTATGTTCTTATTCCATGCAATGAGAAATTGTCTGAGATAATTATTTAAATTATGTGGCAAGTAATGAGGATACAATGCATACCTGAGAGTATGGATAAAGCCTGGGAAGTGGAAAGAGGCCTATGAAATGAGGAGATGGAGTTTGAAAGGATGAGGTGGAGAAAGTAAAGAACTCACCCAATAGGAATGTGGAAGGAGGATATTGTGATAGAATGATGCAAATGAGGTTGGATTAGGGGGTGTAGTGAGGGTACAGAGATGGGAAGAGGATTGTGAGTATTGGAAGGGTCGGAGAAAACTAAGATTAGAAAAGTGTAAGGATATCTATTCCTTGCATAGAATTCTTAGTATAGTATTTTTTAAAAAGGAAAAATTCTGAAAGGTGATTACAGTTTGACCCTTTAAATGAGAAGATTTAAACTTCTTTTACAATATACTAAGTTCTCATTAAGATGACATTCTGTAGTCTGGTAGTGTAGTTTCTATCTGTAAGGCAAAACAGGCCAGAAACTTGATCCCTTAGACAACCAATGTCTACATTTCTTTGGTTCCTTCTTTTTCAAGTAAAGATTTTGCTTCTTCAGATCTTAAATATCATAAGTCATCCCATTTGACACCCACATCAAACTCTTTAAGTGATTAAAGTGATTGAAGACCTCTCTAACTCTATCTCCCCAATGTGGTTGTCATAAAAGTTGTGCTGTGACTTCATAGCCATTAGCTGCTATGGAGAAGATCAAGTGTCTGTCCCCTTGTGCAAAAGAAATTCAGCTCCCTCCTTGTCTTGGAGGATTCACTCTGCAGCACAAGGATATTACTGTACTTGACTTGTTTCAATTAACAGTAAGAAGCTCTCAACTTTATTTATCTCAAATTTTAATGTGATCAGAGCCAAAAATAGAACTCCATATTCCCCTTCTTCAAAGTTGGCTTTATCTTATCTTATTTTATCTTATCAACAGTAAAATGTAGACACTTGAAAACTGGACATGAAGTCAACAATGAACTAGATGAACCCACCTGATGTCCACACCCAAGAGCAGCCTTTTCACTTTCAACTCATTGATTTCTTTTCTAAAACAGTATAAACTTATTTGTATAAACTGTTTGTCTTGAGTCGATTGCAATCGTAGGGGCATGATTTTATTTTCAGTAGCATCACACACATACACACATTGGTGCATACATATATCCAAATGCAATTTTCTTCAATATGGAGATTGGTAATAAACATTATGTGAGCTACCTGGGAATTTGCATATTTTTAGGAGTCATCATCAGAAAATATTGCTAACAGAGAATGCACACAAAAAGAAATAGCAACTATTTTTTTTCAGGTGAGAAGTTAGGAGCTGAATATTTTCCTCAAAACAGAGGAGTATATTACAGAATTCATGACACTATTACTCTTAATTATTTTGCAATACTGTAAAATACTGGGTTCCTTCTCCAGCCTTGATTTGAGGGTATATGCATAATCTTACTTCATTTTGCTACAGAGAATTCTGTTACTATCACAGGGAGGCTTGCTTTTTTTCTTAAGGGAAACAGAGGAGCAGTGACTCTTTGGGACAAGGGATGGAGTGAAAGGAGAAGAGGGAGGGGAGGATGTAGCTGGGATGTACTGTATGAGAAAAGAATACATAAAATATAATGAAACAGAAATGAAAATAGGCACCTTAAATCTAACAGATCATTCTCAAAAGATTATAGTTGGGAGTGAAAGTCAACTCTCTGTAGATACTAATCTTGCCACACTCTACTTAGGTGGAAGTACTTTGTTTCTACTTAGGTGGAAGTACTTTGTTTCTACTTAGGGTGACAATAATTTCACCTCCATATGATGTGAATATTTATTGTTTTTAGATATTTATTTTAAGAAATGAGAAAGGATGATTCCAATAAAAGGAACTTAAAAAAATAAAAAGAGGAAGTAATTTTCTCCAAGGTTTATGATTAGCCAAATAAAATACTTGCCATGTGTATTTTCTGATTCCTCTGTCATTTATATAACTAAATTTAAATTAACCTCAGTAATTTTATAAGGCAGCTGAACATTTTCTACAGTTTTGAACTTCTGCCAAAGTAAGGATGCCCTGGAATCAAACTTTACAATATCAAATGGCCCCAGACTCTTCTAAGGTTTAGAGGCTCTTTTCTAATATTTAGAGACTTCTTACTGTGCAAATTTGGAGACCGAGGTGACCTAGTCTGCTTCCAAGTTTTCCTCCAAAGAATAATTAGGAAGAGGCCATAAGCCCTAATCCCCCCTTTAAGCTTAATTTAAGAATGCAAGTCTTTTGATCAATTGACAAACATTTCCTTGAACTTACTGCATTTTAATTACACAGAAATAAGTCCAAATTAAAAAATAAGAACATTCTTCATCTTTAAGTCATTCAGATTATGCTAAAGAAATGCTGATCATATGATGTTCATTTCCCCAAACTTTTGCTGCATACAGTAAATGGGAGCCATAACACACACCATTTATATATTTTAAACTATATACTTAAATACAGAGATGCATATTGCATAACTAAAATATGTATTTGCAAATATTAATTTGTTTGGAATGTATTATTAAATGTTAGCATTGATTAATCATATAACAAAAAACATATACCAATAGCAACAAAATGTGTACTTTACTATAAATATTTTCTGAAAAGATTTTATTCCACCACAGCATATCATCCCCAAATTTCTGCTGCAAAAATTATTTTCAGTTATCCAAATTAATATAATTAAATAGGAAATTTCAACCTACTACTAAGATTTAATACTTCACATATTCCATTATCAAATAACTTAAAATTAAAAGGAAACTACAATTTTTAAAGGTCATTTATTCAGGTTTTCTATTTTGGACAATAAATGTTTGGTGATTAATATGCTAGGTTATTTCACCTGTAAATTTACTGTAACAATGTTTCTGAAATTTCACTGTTGATATCAAAACTTTGGATTGGCCCTTGTGATTCAAAGATGGAAAACTAGTAAATCCAGGTCAGATGGATAAATAGAGGACTGTGAATTGAGAAGCTGAAGATTTCCATGTTTACCATGTGCTTTAGTGAGATGTGCAGGATGCAGGTTTAGAGACGACTAAATACGAGCAAATTTAATTCTAAATATTTTTGATGAACCAGTGTTCTGTTCTCTGATCTTCAAGAGAATCATTATCCACCCCTTCTGAAAAGACATTGAGAGATCTCTGTAGCAAAGAAATATTCATGCAGAATACAATCAGGCTTAAGAAGTATGCACTAAACCTCACACAAACCAACAGGGACTGCCTCTGTTATCTTCATCCAGTCTCTGTGGCTTATTAGGTTTCTGTGCAATATCCTTCAAAATTGTGCACCAGTTTATTGCTCATGTGAGCTTTCCTTCTATCTGTGTCTAGAAGTTGAATCCGTAGAACACAATTGTGCTTTCAGAGCCTGAGTTTGTGACAGGGAATATTCAGATGTTTCAGAAAGAGACAGGAATAATCTCAGATGAACTATTGCATAGCAAGGTCACATAAATAGGTAAAAATGTATATTTAGTAGACACTGAGAGAATGGCTCTCAAGATTCTCACTATGAATAAATGATAAGATTGTAAAATGATGGGTATATTACCAAGCCTAAATTTATCCATAGAACAATACCCACATAAAAAAAACCTTAAATAAAAAAATAGGATATAGTTTATGTCTTCTTTCTTTAAAGCCATGTGAGACTTTGTGATGATCTCACTCAATGAAGCAACCTGGATATTAGCATTTTAACTATTATAGTGAACAGGGATCTTCTGAAATCCACTTATTTTAAGATTTAATACTTAAAGCGTGTGTGCCCAATCATATGCTTACATATTTTGCCACTCCTAAATTTGACATGGATGATGGTGATCTGAACTCAGGTCCTCATGCTTGATCAGCAAGCATGTTATTCACTGAGCCATCTCTTCTGCCCCATCTGACTTTTTCATGTAAATTAAGTAATCTCTACAATACTGCACCTAGAGACCAGAATCCCATACATGCTAAGCAAAGTGCTGCCCTCTAAATGATAACACTGACCTCCAACAAAATTTATACTTTTTAGAAGACTATATAGGAAAAAAATAGAATTTTAAAATGAACCAGCCCTAATTACACAGTTACAGCATTGTAGTTATTATGAAGATAATTTCAGTGATAATTTGTTTATAATCTAACAAATAAAACATGACTGAAGATCAAATTTCAGATTTAAACCATAGAGACCAGGCAGTGGTGATAAACACCTTTGATCCTAGCACTCAGAGGCAAAGGAAGATAGATCTCTGTGAGTTCAAGGCCACCCTGGGCTACACTAGATTGATCCAGTCTAAAAGAGAAACTGAGGCAGGTGGTGGGACTTGTACCTTTAATCCTAGTACAAACCTTTAATCCCAGCACTCGTAGGATGGACACAGGAGTGACTGGGTAGATAGAGGAATACACGACAGGAGGAGACAGGAGCTCAAATGTAGTCTGAGGATTCATTCTGAGGTTTCATAGAGAAAGAGTCAGTCTGATGATTAGTGGAGAAGGGATCATCCTTTCTGTCTGAGCACTGGCTAAAGGCGAGAACTTTCAAGTGGCCTGCTGCTCTGCTTCTTTGATATCTCAGCTTTCACTCTAATAGCTGACTCCAGGTTTTTATTGTTAATAACAATTAGAATTAAGGCTACATAAAAAATATGTTGTTATTGTCATTTGAAGTTAAAGAAAACATCTATTTGAGCAAAATGGAAAAATATATGCTGTCTCTATTCTTCATAGCATCCACAGAAAAATTCCAATCCTAATCATACACACATCTCATTTCTTGATGAATATAAAAGATTTTTGGAATGGTGGCAAGTCATTTATTTGTGTACTTAAGCACAAGTAACTAAATGCATAAAATAATACATTTAAATTTCAAAAGCAGAACCTATAAGGTTTTGTGGACCAAAACGTGCTCAGTGGTATTTTGAACCTTTCCCCTGGTGATCAACAACATGAATTACATAAAGAAATTCCTTTATTTTTGAGCCAACTCTTTTATTATTTGGGTTGACTGTTCCAGTTTATCAAATAGCCAAGACATTATCTATTTTTTACCATTGCCAGGCTAATGGCCATTTCCCTTTATTATAACAACTTCACTATATGTCAACTGAAAAATAATCTTAAAAATTATTTAGTCCATTAGTTTTCTATTTAAAGGACCCCTCTACTTGGTAATAATCAGTATGATGGAAGACTTTTGATTGTTTTCTGTATTTTATTATGATTAGAGTAAAAAATTCTCCAAACAACAATGCTATTCTTGACTGCCAGATGTAGGAAGCAAAGAATAAGATGAACAATATCTTTCTGAAGAGAAATTGAGATCATTTTTTTCTCCTGTTCATATGGTGCCAAGGACATGTATTTGATATGAATGGTGTCTCTTTCTTAAAGGTTCCTAGTCAAAATTCACTATTGCTGTCTCTGGCAGTCCAAAGGACAAAGGTTGTTGAAACTTAGCAGGAAGTCCAAATAAGCATTAACATTTTCCCTTACTTTTTATATATTTCATGACACTCTACACTGATACAAATCCATATAACTCTGATATAGCTTGAGAAATCGCTGTTTGATATGATATGGAGAATTAGAGAAATAACAATTGCTGAGAGCCTTGCATTCAAATGATGCACAGTCTTTGGAGACAGACTTGCTTACCTCATGGTTTCGCCCTTCTATGTGAGATGATTTTAGTTAACTCTGTCAAGTGGTTTTATCATTCCCTTCACTCAGCCCTTGCCTCACATTTTGTGCTAGCCCGAAGAGAAATTTACTATGTTATCTGGTAACTAACCCAATTTCTTTTTCATAACATCACTGCACATGCCACTTCCCTGGGAATTTACCTGCCTCATCCCTTTCCTGACAATGTGCTACTTGCTGAATGAAACTAGATCCTTACAATTTAGCACTATCATCTCTGACACCATTCTTTCCAATGTGCATTCAATTTTAATAACTGTCTCAGGTCATTATTCATTCTTATGTAAAAATAAATCATAATCAATGCTTAAGATGAACAAAACAACTAATAAATACTGTTGAGTATGTGTGGAAAAAGGGAACCTTCATAAACTGTTTACGGGATTGTAAAGTGTTGCAGTTACTGAAAATCAGTAACTAAAGAATTGTTAAGTAACTCAAGAATTCTTAAAATGCTTAAAGTAAATGTATCATATGACCCAGCTATCTACCCTTCTTGGCTTGTGCCCAAAGGACTTGACATCCTACTCCAATGAAAATTGCTCAGAAATGTTCATGCTGATTTATTTCTAATAGCTAAAATACAGAAACAACCTGAAAGTCCTACAATTAATGAATAGATAACAACAATGTGATATATATGACAATGTGTTTGTGGGATACACAATGAAATATTATTTGACTATAGGGAAAATAAAGTAGTGAAATTAGTACATAAATAGACGGGAACAAAAAATTATATTGAATGAAGGAGCCCAGGCCCAGAAAAAAAAGTTTCTTGTTCCCACATGCTGGATCATAGGTCTAATTTCTGAGATGTGATTATATACCTTGGAGTAACTGCAGAAACCAGGAAAGTAAAATCAAACTATGTCAGGCTGTCTGGAAAGGAAAATAACAGATATAGGCAAATGTGAAGAACATGTGAAGAATGAGGTGAGAAAACAGGAATGGAGACTTTAATTGGGACTGGAGCAGGAGAATAATTCAGAATGGGTAGAAAAGAGTAAGGATACAGAGCATTCAAGATATTGAAAAACACATAGGGAATCATATTTTTTATATTTACCTAAAATTGCAAATAATACATATAGGCACAGTGTATATATGCCTGTTTGTTAGTGTATTTTTTAAATGAAATTAATTACTTGGGCGAATAACACTACCATCAAAAACCATAGACTATCTTACAAAGTCCTTGGTACCAAGCATGAGAATCCTCCTTTCCAATTGTTGATTGGGGGCGTCCAAAGCTTCTCTAAATAATATATTATGGCTATTACCTTGGTTGCCTCCAAGAAGTTAAAAATAAATCCCCATTGTTTAGTATATCATGTAATTTAGACAAAGGACTTACAGAGTTTGAGCTGGAACTGACCCCAAAACCTCCCTGAGCATTAGCTTTCCTAGTACTATAAGGATGCAAGCCGATAATAGAGGAGAGAAATTAACAACCACACCTAACTGTGATAAATCTGGACCACAAAAGTAACCAGAATGGCAAGATGTACTTGAAGATTCAATAGTGGTACTTACATCTGGATAGTAAAAATAGTTGTTTTCTTGCCTGAAGTCCTACTTAACATGAGGGAAATCATGCATGCTGCTATCAATTAGCCAACAAGAGAACCCATTTTCATCTAAGCCAATGTAATTCCTAATTGCACTATAAAAGCTTGGGGTTGGGAGAGACGGGAAGACTGGGGGGGGGAGAAGGAGAGAAGCTGAAAGGGAAGAAGAACTAGAGGGAACAAAATGATCGAGATGGGGAAGGACAGAGACAGAGAACAAGGAAAGAGATACCTCGATTGAGGGAGCCATTACGGAGCTAGCAAGAAACCTGGCACTAGAGAAATTCCCAGTAATCCACAAGGACGACTCCAGCTAGGACCCTAAGCAACAGTGGAGGGGGTGCCTGAAATGGCCTTCCCCTGTAGTCAGATTGTTGACTAGCTTAAATGTCACCATGTAACCTACATCCAGGAACTGATGGAAGCAGATGCAGAGAACAACAGTTGAGCCTCAGTCTGAACTCCCAAAGTCCAGTCGAAGAGAGGGAGGACTGAGAACATAAGAAAAGAGGTCAAGACTACAATGGGGATACCCACTGAAACAGCTTACCAGAGCTAATAGAAGCCTTTCAACTCCAGCCTGATAGTGAAGGGGTCAGCATAGAACCAAACTAGGCCCTCTGAATGTGGGTGACAGTTGTATGGCTAGGGTAGACTGTGGAGCCACTGGCAGTGAGACCAGGATTTATCCCTACTGCTTGTTCTGGCTTTAAGGAACCCATTCTCTCTGGAGGGATACCTTGCTCAGCCTACATAAAGGGGGAGGGCCTTAGTCCTGCCTCAAAGCAATATGCTAAACTTTGTTGACTACCCATGTGAAGCCTTACCCTGTCTAAGGAGTGGGATTGTGGGTAGAGTGGGAAGGTGGAGGGAGCAGGAGGAGGGGAAAGAGTGGGAACCGGATTTGGCATGCAAAATGAGAAAAGATAGTTAGTTTTTTAAAAATAAATTTTGAAAAAGGGAAAAAAAGTTTATTCTTATATCTAAAGATTTGTGTAGCTCTTGGCCCTCATCACAGAAGATTCCTTTGGGATCAGGAGGAAACATTTACAGAAAGCCACAAGTAGGAAATTTAGAAAATATCTGCTTATGTGGTAGCAAGGCTCTGGTGTTACATCAACAACACAACTCTTGCACTTAACGCTCAGTGAACAGTGTAGAAGAGAAAGTGGAAAAACTGTAAGGTGCAAAGGAGCAGGATGTCTGATGTGAGATTGTGCCTCCTAGATATGACAGGGAAGCTATACCCATGAAGTCTCACATCATGGACAAGACCTGGACAATTTTAACAGTTGACATCCCAATATAGATTGGTAAATTCACACTTTGTCCTAATTCCAAATAAAGAGCTATAAGCAATTAACAATTGCTGAAACAGGGAAAATTTATTTTTTTGTCAGCAATGAGCCCCTGATTCCTTATCCAATATTAAATGTTCAGCGCTAGAAGCATAAATGCAGACAACAGTGAATGGACTCAGCAGGTTGTATTTATGTTTATTCATTTATGTATATACACAACACCAATGAATAAAGAAGGGGATGGAGGGAGGAGAGAAAGGAAATAATGATGAAATTACATTTTAGTTAAATGAAATAGTAGAAACATAATATTTTGAATAATCTGAGGACAAGGATTTGCATGAATATTTGTAGGACTTGTCTTCTCAAGAAACTCAGGTAAAGCAAGGGATTTATTGTACCTAGTAGGATCCT
Organism: Ondatra zibethicus; assembly: GCA_004026605.1. Classification (NCBI taxonomy): domain Eukaryota; kingdom Metazoa; phylum Chordata; class Mammalia; order Rodentia; family Cricetidae; genus Ondatra; species Ondatra zibethicus. The sequence continues at coordinate 68,515 of PVIU01009381.1, forward strand.
ATGCATAATGGTCAATGGATACTATTAGATCATATGATAAATTTATGCCTAAAGTTACAAATATAATAGCTTAAACAGGATTAGCTTCACAAAAGGAGAAATTTCCTGTCTCTTACCATTTGATTATATCAACCACAACAACTGTTACTTTGTTCACTTCGAATACATCTTAAAGTGATGAGATAGTAATCACCCAAGTGAAGGGTTTCCAAGGAGTGAAAGGTCCAGGAGCATACCAAGTATAGACATCAAGACAAAACAGCTACAAAGTACTGCGGGATAATTGTCTATATTCTGTCAATTATGTTTTAAATAAACGCTGATTGGCCAGTAGCCAGGCAGAAAGTATAGGCGGGACAACCAAACAGGAAGTAGAGGTGGGTCAATGAGAACAGGAGAATTGTGGGAAGGAGGAAGCCCATCCCTCCCTAGTCCTGTCTAGACACAGAAGAAGGAAGATGTGACCTGACCCGCTGAAAAAGGTATCGAGCCATGTGGCTAACATACTAGAATAATGGGCTAATGTAAGTTATAAGAGTTAATAAGAAGCCTAAACTAATGGGCCAATCAGTTTATCATTAATATAGACCTCTGTGTGAGTTCTTTGGAGCTAAACGGCTAGGAGACCGGGTGGGAGAGAAACCACAACACGAATGGTGCCCACGTGGACAACTGCATCCACATAAAACCTGAAAGAGCTCGTAGGAGGAAAATACCATGTGTTACACCCCAATTCTTAGACAGCCACAAAGAGAAGAAAAAAGAGACCTAGCCAATATATAACAAAAAATAATGGCTGGCACAATATCTGAATTGTTACCTAAATAGCAGCACTTTCATAGTGTCATGGAACAGTACCCCCTTCTTCTGTTCCTCTTCGCCATAATAGCTGTGAAATCTAAGTGGAGAGATTAATTAAAATGTTAGGATGTTGTTGGTCATATGTGCTCATGGTATGCCCTAATTTGCCTTTGTATTGTCATTGACCAAAACAACTTTAGAAGAAAAAGGGTTATTTGGCTTATTTGTCTATACTGCAGTCAATAATCAAGTGAAAATAAGGCAGAAATTTAAGCAAGACTGGAACCTGGAAGCAGAAATTGAAGCAGAGACCATGGAGGTACACAGCTTACCAAGAGACTATGGAGGAATACTACTTACTGTTGAGACTATTCAGGAACACAGCTTGCAGAGAGCGTAGAGAAACACTGCTTTCAGCTGACACCATAAGAAACATGGCTTACTGTTGAGATCATGGAGGAACAGAGCTTACTGCTCAGATCATGGAGGAACCCTGCTTACTGCAGAGGTCGTGAAGGAATGTTGCTCACTCATTTTCTCATAACTTCACATTGAGCCACCATTCTCTTCTAAAATGACTAATTTTAGTTTTTGAGGTTATATTATAATATACATCCCCCATATACCTCTCCATGCCTTCTTTCAAAGTCATGACCCTTTTTGCATTAATTATTACATGCATATATGTATATACATATATATTTCTAAACACAACCCACTCTCTACACCCACCCAGGAATGACACCATGTATCATGGGCTCTAACCTCATATATCAATTAGCAATCATGAAAATGCTGGACAGACATGTCCGTAGGACAAACTGATGGAAGAAAGTATGATATAAACTTTTCTAGTAAAAAACAACAAAACAGTTATTGGAGGAGCAAGAGAGAAAGAAAGAATGTGACTATAATTCAAGTGATTATAAGATAGATGAGGATTTCCTTCTGTTAAAACCAGTCATGGAAAAATTGGCCCTATGTCTTCATTCTCCATGTACTGGATGTGTAAAAACCAGCATAACTCCTAGCTCAATTCCAATGTTTAGGTTAAGAGGACAAGCCGAATAAACGTGGTCATATGATGAGAGAGATTTAGTATTCAGACTGAGATTAATCTCTGCTTAGAAAATACTTCTGATTGGTTCCCTATTTTGTTGGGTTAATGTTTTTTAAAAGTGGATTCTGACCATGTTCCTGTCATTCAGAAATGTGAGAAAGCATGACAGTTGATTGTTATTCCTCATAAGAGCAGAGAAATGATGTGGGATTCCCTTCTGTATGCTGTGAATATGTTTAATTATCAATGGTTAATAAAGAAGCTTCTTTGATCTGTGGTAGGGCAGAATAGAGCTATGTTGAAAAACTAAACTGAGAGGCTGGAGAGATGGCTCAGAGGTTAAGATCATTGTCTGCTTTTCTAAAGGTCCTGAGTTCAATTCCCAGCAACCACATGGTGGCTTACAACCATCTGTAATGGGGTCTGGTGCCCTCTTCTGGCCTGCAGGGATACACATAGACAGAATATTGTACACATAATAAATAAATAAATGTTTTTAAAAAAAGAAAAGAAAAACTAAACTGATACTGGGAGAAAGAAGGTAGAGTCAGAGAGATGCCATGTAGCTGCTATAGGAGGCACACGCCTGAAGTTTTCCTGGTAAGCCACAGCCATGTGGCAATACACAGATTAATAGATATGGGTTAATTTAAGATGTAAGGGTTACTCAAAAATAAGTCTAACCTATTGGTCAAGCAGTGTTGTATTTAATATAGTTTCTGTGTAATTATTTCAGGTCTGGGTGCTTGGGAAATAAAAAGCAGTCTCTGTCTACAAAGAGATATAGACTTTCAGGAGGTGGCTTTGCTGGAATATTGCAGAATTCTGGTCATTAATAATGTATTTAGATTGCCATGAAACTGGCTGTAATTTATGCAAGCAATCCAGGTGTTCTTTCATATATACTTTCATTAGTAATTCTTGTAAAACTAGCAATAAAGCAAGAAAAGATTTTTCTCACTACTGGAGAGATGGAGGGTCAGTGTGGTGACTTTTACAGAGCCACTGTACTTACCTATTGATAGCATAAATTTGCCTGATGTTTACTAAAAGTAACAGAATGTGCCTTTAGTATTATCTCAACCCAGTTCTTGAGATAATATAAATAAATTAGCAGTACCCAAGACCACCAGATGATAATGCCTGCCAACTCACACCTTTCTCTATGATTCTTTTAAATATGTGATTATTTTGACTAAATTAATAAAAGTTTTTATCTATATTAGTTCTTCAATAAATATGCTTCTTAATTTAATTACAAATAAGAAACAGTTTAGTTTGATCACCAACCTGGTTCCTATTTACTCCCTTTTTCAGACACTTGCTCTTGTTATTCCAAATTCCAGCCTGTACTATGAGACACCGTAATCCAGATAATGCCTACGCTGTGATAGCACACATCCAAATATGACCTACTAAATGACCACATCCAGGTATGATTAACATACAGGTATGATAAAAGTGTGATGCTACAAATCCAGGTATGGCCTGCTGTATTACATCACATATCAAGAAATAAATTATGGTGAAATCACACATATCCATCTCTTGTCTAGCCTTCTTTCACAGTGACCCCCATAACTAAGTAGGTGAGAATATTAGGTGGTTCTCAACCTGATTTCCTTGGTCAAGGGAGATGAGTGTATCACTATAGGCTTCATATGATCCACGGTATCTAATCATACTTTCTAGAAGTCCTTTGTGTAGAGATGCTATAGTCCTGATATTAAAGTCATCTCTTTTTTATATAAGAAGTATCATCAGGAAAAATTATGGTGAAAATCTAATGATCTAATATCAAATTAACCATGTCTCAGTGCTTTCATGTGTTAATGAATTAATAATAAATATAACCCATTTACTAGACTTAGTTGTTTCTAGGATATTGAGATCCATACTGAGGACCAGTACCAGAAGGACAGACTATCATGAGAAAATTAGAGTTTTATCCAACCAAGGAGGCATTTCAGTCTTCTATCAGACTCCGCAGTCTTGTCCTGGTTGTGCTCTCTTCTCACTAGGTAGCACTGAAATTTATATAAGGTTTTACCACAGATCTCAGGTTGTTTTATTTTCATCAATAGTTATAGAGCTGTGATGAGGTACTTACAAAAGCATCTTCCAAATTTAAGTTCTATATTTTTCATCTAAGACATGCCTTCCCCTTAAATAGTAGCCTTGCTGCCTTACGTGAGCCACAGTCCTGTTTCCATTATTAGCATTTAGGCTTATTATGCAAATTGAAGTCCTATATCCTTTACTTTTCATTCCATCCAAAATAGTTTAGAGCTGAGGGAAACTGCTTGGTAAAGTGTTTGCTATGTATGCATAAGGACCTGAGTTTAAACCTTTGAAATCATGAAAAAAAGAAAGAAAGAAAGAAAGAAAGAAAGAAAGAAAGAAAGAAAGAAAGAAAGAAGAAAGAAAAGAGGCATGGTGTTTTGTGATTGTAATCCCAGCGTAGAGGCAGAAATAGTGATAGCTGGGTCTCTGAAGTTCTATGTCCAGCCAGTTTAAACTATTGGTACATACCAGCTCTTGGGAGATCTTGACTCAAATAACAAAATGGACAACACATGAGGAGCAATACCAAAGGTTGATCTCTAGCATCACATACACATATATGTACTTCACACAAATGTTATACACACATGGATTCAAAAGTCCCTCATACATAAATGAAACATACAACTATAATTTTTTTCTTAAATGAATTTGAATTTTCCCTATGTTTAGTGCTACACATGTTTAGCTCAGCTTCACAGGAGGCTGAAGAAGAAGACTGAATATATGTTCAAGACCTGCTTGTGTAACCTAGTATGATTATAAGTCTATACTCAAAGCTTGATCCCTTGGCAGCAGTTTAGAAAAGAAAGTAAAATTCTAAGTCTGATCCCTTGATGCTCTTTTTAATCCTTAGGCATTTATTGGAATGTTACTTAGGGCATCCATGTGATCATTTTCCTAAATAATCCAAAGTCTCTGTTATTAAAATAAAAACATCATTAAATAATTGTTCAAAGAGATTAAATTAACACAAAATGAAAACTTAAAGGTTCTTAAAAATATGAGAGAAATTTTCAAAGGCAGATCTAAGTTCATATGACACATTTTCTTATATGTAGAAAATGCAAAATGCCTATGAGAGAGTACATCACTTATTGAGATGACTGCTGTTGCTAGGTGCAGGAATAGCAGCAGCTGAGTTACTGTAGTACACTATTAAAATTAGCACAGATATCAAATAATTACGCATATATTAGAAAAAAGATTATAACTTAACTTTCCAAAAGTAAAATAATGTAAAAACTCAGAATAATCATACTCAGTAAATCCAGAAAATGTTGCCTGGAGATAAGTATTACTAAATATTATTAAAATTATTAAAATTTATTAACCCCTATCAAATGTGTTGTTTTGTAAGAACTATTTATATATTTCATTTATATTTAAATATATATTTATATATAGTACATTTATATATTATGTCAAAAAGTAAAGAGGAGAAACTTTTTTGCCTGTAGGCTTTTGGGTACACAGAGACTAAAAGAAAGTGAGCTTTCTAGAATCAAGTAAATTCACTAATGATTTTGACATTTGAAAGACAAACATTCAGCTTTGTAGTAATTTCTGTGTGAGAATACTCTTGTGCACTGTAAAAATTTGTCACATATATTGGTTTAATAAAACTTTAATTAATAATAAGCCTGAGCCATTGACCAAACAGTTTATAATTAATATAAACCTCTGTGTGTTTCTTTGGGACTGAACAGCTTTAGGATCAGGAGGGAAAGAAACTTCAGTCTACAAGCAATATCTTATTTGTACAAAATGCACACAATGAAGTTGAGAAGCTGTTCAAAGGTCTCAATATAGCACCAATGCATTACATATATGATGCCTTTTTATATCATCCTCAAGCATCTAACTTAAAGTTAAAATATAATGAAGCCTAAAATTATTTGAGAATAATGCTCAATGAAACTGAACATAAAAAAGCAAAGTATTTTGGATCTTGTCATAAATAGTGGAAGATTTAAATAACAATCATGCATTTGTTACAAAGAAGGTACACAGAAATTGGACAAGTGGCTCTAGAACTGAGTGCATCTGGCTTTCCTGAGAGCCCACACACAGTAATACCCTATAAAATTCATAACATTCATAAGACATACTTAAAAGATGGTATCAACATTTCTGTATGACAAAGAAAGTCACACGCTAAAAAGCTATAGTCACTTGTTTAAAATTACTTGAAATGTCGTGAAGTGAAGATGAAAACTAATATCAGAGATACAAATTCAGAGTGTCTGCTACTGAACTGCATCAGTGTTCACTTATGTAAAATAAAGTATAATTAGAAGAAGAAAGTAAATGGATTCGTTATTTTTCAGAGTTAGAAGAATCCCAATCATACACAGTCTTACAGGGTTGTGCTAACTGTAAGGCATGAAGAAGTATTTATTTCTCTGGGTATGATTTTTCTCATATCCTTAAAATTAGGATTCAGTTGTAGATTTTGCAACAATACATCTTGGTTTTTTCATGCCTCTATGCGTTTATTATACCTCTGTATAAATCCTCTGGATACTGATGCCAGGTATGACTGGCAACTCTCACCAATGGAAAAATAAAAACTATAATCGACATTTGATAGCTCTTGCTCCCTGGAGCTTATCTATTTTTGCATATATAGGAATTCTACAAAAGTAATTTAAGGCATCAGCCCAGACAAACTTACAGAAAACATGTGCCCCAACCCCTCTGATAGCTAATAACCAGTATCTATTAATCAAACTCCAGCATTTTTTCTGCCTAATAGGACCTCCTGTGTGAGTTCAGGAAAAGATCATAATGGGTGACAGTGACCCATGATGCTGACAAGATGAAAGCTAAGGAGTAATTACTGCTTTATACTACGATTCTGCAATTTTCTTTTTCTCTAACAGGGAAAAGCAAGCATTTGAGGCTTTGTGGATCATAAGGTTTCTATCATTATTGCTCTGTCATGTCACTATAGGATACGGTAACCACGGTCAATAACTGGGAAGGCATGTGTCCTGAAAACATTTGCTTACCAAAACAACAGCACAAAAGCGTGAACAGGAAATATCCAATTCTGCTCCATGGGTGATCGTTTGCCAACACTTGTTTTAAACCAATGAGTACTATAGTGATGAAAGTTAGAAAATAAATTCTACCATTAGAAGTTGTTTGTTCACTAAATTAGCATTATATTAACCAATTAGAGTTGGTCACAAATATACCTCACCAACTTTGACTATAATCAGAGATGCCTGTTAGTTTTCATATTTACTTTGAAGTAATAGTAATTTTCTAAAATTTGGTTATTGTATAGCCACCATATTAATGAGAATATGACTGCTGACTCTTTCAGTATCATGTCCGTGGTCCTAAGAATTAAACTGTCATTCATGGATGTACATACTTATGCATGTATATACACCAAAGATTGGAACTAAACCTTAAGTAGTGGCACACACCTTTAATCCCAGCACTTGGGAGGCAGAGGCAGGCGAATGTCTGTTAGTCTGGTCTACAAGAGCTAGTTCCAGGACAGGCTCCAATGGAAGCCCAATTTTTCAGTGCTTACTGCACCATATACACAATGAGTAGCACTTATAAGGTAACACTGGTGATCCTTGGAAGAGACTGACTAGCTAGATTAGACCCCTCAGGGAGGACTGGGATCAACTGAGAGACTCTGTCTTTATAAATAACAGTGAGAGTGATCAAGGAAGATACCCAGCCTGCACAATGCATGCTTACATATGTATTGCCCCACACATGCAAACACATACTCCCACATGTATAACTATCACTAATTTACATATATGGAAAAACATAATAGTCAAGCATAATTATAGTCCATAAATATGCTAAATTTTACAACTCCCCTTGATAAATAAACATTTCTAAGTATCTAATCATGTTTGCAATGCCTATTAATTAATTAAGGACCAATTTGATCCTTCATATGACGTGCCAATTACAAAACTTGTTGGCATAAGTATGTGGGGCCACCAGCAGTATTTATCTGGAGGGCATGATCTGGCTCTTTGGATCCCATTCCCTATGGATGGATACCTTGCTCCATCTATATACAGGGGCAAGACCTTGGTCCTGCCTCAAGTGGTGCGAAAGACTTTTTGACTCCCCACAGAGGCCTCACCAACTCTGAGGCATGGATGAAGGTATGAGATGGGGAGAAGGTTGGAAGAGTGAGTGGCCAAAAGTGAGAGAAAAATGGGATTAGTATTTAAAATAAGCTTGTTAAAAAACATAGGAGAGTGAAGAAATATAATAAAGAGAATAGATAATACTAAGGACTGTGACTCATCTAAAAGACTTGCTTGCCAATAAATATTGAATAAGGATAATTTTGACCCAAATATGTCACTTTTAATTTATGCTTAATATATTTAAAAAGAAACCAAGCTAATGTTATGAAGTGAGTGAAAAATTTAATTGTGAGAATGAAATAGTAATATTTAGGGTGTGGAGAATGAGGATAGGATATAGGAAGCTGGAAGTGTGCAGTGCAGCAGAGTGCTTAGCAAATACCTGTGAATTGGTACAAACGTAGATTAGGGAAAACTTCATCACAGGTAAAAAAAAAACCCAGCTATGTTGTATAGGCTAATTTTAGTCATCAAAATCCACTCTAGATAAGTTATTCATATAACTTATCTGAGCCAAAACAAATTCAAAGGGAATTATGAGCATTCTTGAAGCTGTCAAACTATTGTCAGGAAAATTCAAGACAAAAGATAGGACATATTTTCTGTTTCTATGTGTAAACCGTAGTAGATAGATGAACTTAACATTTAGGTTTAGGAAGTAGGCTGAATATAAATAAGAACAGACAAGCTGATAATGGGCATTCATTATATAATGAAGACTGACATATCAGAACTGGAGTTAAAGTCTGTCTTTGAAACAAGCAGGGATGTTTGAAATGAATTCTTTATAAGCTGGGCTTTTTAGTGACACTGTGCTATATGAGCAAATTGATTCAGAATTAAGTTTTTAATTGTTTCAATTACAAATAGCACATGATTTAAAACTATTAGCAAATACAAGAAGGGAAGGAAAAAATGTTCCTTATTTACAAGCTAATTATGGCTTAAGAATAAATTAAAGCCACTTTTGGATCAGGGAAAGCATTATAAAATGACACATTGTATCTTAGAACATTTTCATATTAACTATAGAATATTTAAGGTATTTATGTTTCTATGTCTATTATAATAAATACTACATTCTAGATATAAATATACTCAAAAGATCCATATTTAAATTTAATTTATATAATAGGAAAGTCCAAACAATAAGATGATTGAATAAGTCATGGTGTATGCACCTAAAGAAATCATGTCTTTAAATTCCTGATAGTCTCAATATTAAAAGAATATTAGAAAAGAAAATGTCAGTCCCACAGAGCTGAGCCGAGCAAAGCGGGCAACCCTCAGTAAGCCTGCCCTTGGGGCCTGCAAACTCGCCCAACCAGCTTCCGCAGATTCATCTGGACCCTGGTAAGTGGGCCCCAGCCCGTCCCCGAGGCCTTCTGGCCACTTAGGGCTCCCCTCTACTGGCTTTGCTGCTTAGCCCAACCCTACTCGCCCCCGGGCATCCCTTCTCATCTGCGTGGTCCCAACTGCACCCGAACTCAGCCTATCCGGGCTGAGACCTTGGGGGAAGGGTGAGTTCCCTGCTAGAGGGACTCCTTTATCCCATGGAGCCGAACCGAGCAGAGCAGACATCTCTCAGTAAGCCCGTCTTTGGGACTGGGAACCCCTGGGCGAGGAAGGAGCACAACCAGCTTCCTGCAGATTCATCCAGACCCCGGGAGCCGAGGGGAGCCGAACGGAGCAGAGCAGGCAACTCTCAGAAGAGATGGGCAGGCGCCAATCAAAGAATTCGTCCAACAACCTGAAAAGCAACATGATAACACCAGAACCCAGTGATTATGGAACAGGAAAGCCCGAGCAACCTATCACAGATGAAGTAGAAGAAATTGACTTTAAATGTAGCTTTATGAAAGTTATAGAGTCCTTTAAAGAATAGGTGAAAAACTCCTTTATCGAAAAGGATGAGAAAACTAACAAAAAGTTAGAAGAAATGAATAAATTCCTCAAAGATACCCTAGAAAACCAAGAAAAGCAATCAAACAGGTAACTGAAACAGTTCAAAACTTTAAAACTGAAATGGAGGCAATGAAGAAAACACAAACCGAAAGATGGCGGGAAATGGAAAATCTGGATACATGAACGGGAACCACACAGACAAGTATAACCAACAGAATACAAGAGATAGAAGAAAGAATCTCAGATGCAGAAGACACGATAGAGAAAATAAACTCAGTGATAGAAGAAAACAACAAATCCAACAAATTCGCAACACAAAACATCCAGGAAATATGGGACACTATGAAAAGACCAAATCTAAGAATAATTGGAATAGAAGAAGGAGAAGAATTCTACTCCAAAGGCCCAGAAAATATATTCAACAAAATTATTGAAGAAAACTTCCCGAACCTAAAGAAGGATATTCCTATGAAGGTTCAAGAAGCATACAGAACACCAAATAGGCTGGATATAAAAAAATCATCCCGTCGCCATTTAATAATCAAAACACAAAACATACAGAATAAAGAAAGAATATTAAGAGCCGCAAAGGAAAAATGTCAAGTAACATATAAGGGTAAACCTATCAGAATTACACCTGACTTCTCTATGGAAACCACGAAAGCTAGAAGGTCTTGGATAGATGTGCTGCAGAAAATAAGAGACCATGGATGCAAGCCCAGACTACTATACCCAGCAAAGCTTTCTTTCACCATCGATGGAGAAAACAAGATATTCCAGGATAAAAACAAATTTAAGCAATATGTAGCCACAAACCCAGCCTTACAGAAAGTACTAGAAGGTAAACCACAACTAAGGAAGGCAAATGACACCCATAATAACACAGTCAGCTAACAACCCTACACCACCTCAACTCAAAGAAGGGAGACACACAAACCCTACCACAAAAAAGAAATTAACCGATATGAACAACCACTGGTCATTAATAACGCTTAATATCAATGGACTCAACTCACCTATAAAAAGACACTGGTTAAGAGAATGGATACAAAAAAAGGATCCAACATTCTGCTGTTTACAAGAAACACACCTCAACCACAAAGACAGACATTATCTCAGAGTAAAGGGTTGGGGAAAGGTTTTTCAATCAAACGGCCCTAAGAAACAAGCAGGTGTGGCTATACTAATATCTAACAAAATCGACTTCAAACTAAAATCAATCAGAAGAGACGGAGATGGACACTTCATACTCATAACAGGAAAGATTCATCAAGATGAAGTCTCAATCCTGAATATCTATGCCCCTAATATAAAAGCACCCACATATGTAAAA